>BQNB010008089.1:0-13257 GCA_026074375.1 Tanacetum coccineum
CCTCACGCAATGCTATGAAGTAAGCACTTAGAAAATTAAGAATCTCGACCCCCCTCGACTAATAACCTCGAAAAGTAGCTAAGTGTTCATCAAGGGAATTAAAGACTCATAAGCTTCGACAAGCCCCGTTTTTACCATTTTTAAATATTTATACTAACTACCACTAATATTTTTGTATTTTTCTTTTTTTTTCTCATTTTTTTTACTTTTCATATTAAGCAACTAACTAACTTATTTGACTTTCGTTATTTTATAACTTTTAGGGATCATAGAACAAGATGCATTTCGATCCGAGAATGCCCCAAAAAGGATAAATTCATCGTCCCCGACTTTTCACTCGCTCCAAACCATGCTTAAAATGAAATCATAGTTAAATATCAGTTAAGATGCTAACACTACTAATATTTGTAACTTGTGAACTTTTCGCTCTCGACAATTATTATATTTATTAAGTGAATGTGCCATTTTGAATTTCAACCATGGATCAACGTTATGCAAAATTCTATGCTTCACGTTCCACCTGAGAATAATGAGTTTGAAGGCGAGATCATCCCATGTAGCGACTTTCGTCTCGGCACATCCCAACCTTGCGGTTAAGTGACCAGGCTTTTGACACCCCACAGAGACTAGTATCGGGACTCACGGACCTTAGGTTTCAAAAACTCTTAGGTTTCCCGTATACACATAGCTTATAAAATAGAATAGCCAAAGTTCAAAAGCATATTTGAATTTAACAAAAAGAAATCTATTACTTAATTCACACTTAATATTAAACATTTATGCAATTGTAACCTTCGACCTTTTAGAAGGCTGCAACATCGGTTGTGAGCCGGCAAGATACAACAAACTTTTATCAGCCCACAGTTTATATTTATTACTTATCATTTTTTTTTTTTGAGAAAACTTTTTTTTATAGAGAAGACTTCTTTTTGAAAAATTCAAGTATAAATTTGAACTAAGGCTAAAATTTTTGCTATATAAAAATTGTTGATTTAAGTTTAATCTCCAAAAGTAGCACGTATATTAATCAGGTTAAGAGCTTATGGGAGAAAAAGCGACAAATTACACACATGAGCTCTTAAGATTTCCAAATAATCCTTGTTTAGCATCCAACTCATACTTAACTCTATCATTTTTCGTTCTTCGCGAATATTCGCGAACGCTTAGTCTAAATGTTAAGGAACAAGCTAGAGCTCAACACGCTCGATCGGGTCAAAATTTATTCTTATTCTACCCAGCAGGAAAGTTAAAATTGTGACAAAACACTTATTTTATTTTTGAAAATTTTTAAATTTTTTCATTTTTTTGAAATTTTGGTGGTAAAAATGGGATTACGTGAAAACAACAGCTGCAGGCACAATCAAATCGAAGATCCCCCCATACTAGAATGAAACATTGTCCTCAATGTTTTACGAAGGGTCTCTACGTAAATCCTAAGCCGTTTATGAATTATGCTAAAGATAAACGTTAGTCGATAAGATTTGGATATCGGATTCCCAAAATGAAGCTGAGGATGTGAAGCTCTTGTGATCGAAGGACAAAACCGCGAGCACGAGAGGCTTCAAAATCCGGGCAATCCTGGACAATAAACCACAAAACACAAAACACGAGATAATGGTAGAGGCGAGCCTCCTCACAACACAAAACACTTATTAGCAAATAGAAAGAAGATAGAATGGATAAGCATGGGTTGCCACCCACGAAGCGCTTGTTTTTGTTAACCGAGTCTTGAGCCTGACTCGACCCCGAATTCATTGGTCCATGGGGGAGCAAGTGGAAGATAAAATCTCCATCGGACTTTCATTCAAGTGGTTTGGATAAACATTGAATTTCATGAAAGTTCCACTCCGATGAGATACATCCGGCATAAAAGAATGATAAATGGAGATGCCGGGGTCAAAAATGGTATCTTCATTCCCACAGGAGAGAAGATATGGTGGAGCAACTGGATACGTGAGAAAAGGAAGAAAGATCCATACAATATAAGCGAAGAGAGGTTCACTTAAAAGTATGAAATCCAGATCCAGGTCAAGGGTGGGATGGGTGGGTAAAACATTAGGCACATGAACTCTTGGTTCTCTTGTTGGGAAAATATCCTCCACCACATCCATTGTAAGATTGCCCAGCTCGGGCTCAATCTTAAAGCAGAAATGATCATACTCCGGTGGAGATATGATGTGAGCAAGTTCATCGGCGAACTCCTCATGATAAAAATCACTCCTATCGGCAGGAGGAAATGGATTGATCGAAAGATCAAAGATGAACGAATCATATTGAGAAAAATCAGCATGAGTAGTGGTACTGCCACTACTCTTTTCTTCAATATGATCGTCATAGAAGGCTTCATAATCCGGAAGAGAATAATCAGAACGGGTAGTGGTACTGCCACTACTATTCTCTTCCAAATCAAAGCAGAAAGTTTCAGATTCGGGTGAAGAATTATCAAAGGTGTTAGTCTCCTCCAAGAAAAGGTTAAGAGATGTGGAGGAAGACTTGGTCATAACATCGGAAGATGGAGCGGGATTATCTTTTAATGCTTCGATGTTAGCAATAAGAAGATTGACATTCAACAATTTTTCACGAAGGATATCGTCTTTGATTGTTAGAAGAATATCGGTATCAATCCCTCCAACTTCCGGGATAACAATCTCCTTCCACCACCCTAAAGCGTGACGAGCTCAGAATCGGGAGTGCTGCCTCAACAAAATCGATGTCCTCACTGTAAAGCGAATAAGCTTTATCGCTCGTTGAAAGAAATAATCAATGATGGAATGTAATGATAGTTTTAGAATCATCTTTAATAGTTTTCCGGAATGCGAGAAAAGAGTTAACATACATGAAATTTTCAATAAAACGATATCTCCCTTATTTGATCAAAGTGGCCTTCAACAATTTCCCTTATCCTCCCGTGTGAACTTAGAGTGATAAGAGCGAGTTCACCTGCGAACTATTTCCTCGAGAAGGAATCAATCCTAGGAGAAGATATCACGATTACACGATTACTCATGGATATCAGATTAGACTATAATAGGCATTAAAAATGATCATTACCATTTCCCGTGAAGTGAAATGATATCATCTAACCCTCAACCTTTTTTTGTGAAGAAATTTAAATTCATCACAAACAGCAAATCACATTCTCTTTCGTATAACCATCGGACTCACTTGGTGTATTGACAAGGTCCTTCAACATAGACTTTTATTAAATTCGTACCGTGAGTTCCAATTCCGAAATAGTGTCGAGAGTGCTTACTACTTCCATTTATAAAGAGTCCGATTTTGGTACAATCGAGTGTGAATGTGGAGGAAAAATTTCTTGAGATATTCTTGTGTAGCAAAATAATACTCGTCGTCGTCATCATCATAGCAAATGGGAATCTTCTGACATTGCGAAGGCTCGGGAGATATAAGTACAAGATTAACTCACTTGCTCTTGTCGTTGTTGTAACCCAAGTTTGAAAATATCTCTCGAAGCTTACTCATCAATCATTTCAACACTTGTTGAGATTTTACAGGATGAGCATTCATTGAATCAATAATGATCAACGATAAATGCAGGGTTAAAATTGTCAAAACCAAAAGAATTTAAAATTTATAGAAAAATTTGGCTCATAATAATTTTCATACATTGTTATTACAATTGGAAATTCTCATGATGGCCCCCTAATTTTTCCCACAACAAGGTTCGTCTAGAAGATCACACTTTTGACATAGAAAAAGTCTTATATTGCGGCCCCCTCAGCGGGTACAACAAATATATTGTTGAAAACTTTGAAAATTTTGTGCGAAATTAAAGTCTTGATTGTAACACGGTTCTGGATTATAGATAAACAGAACTTGCGGTGGACAATCGTAACCATAATGAGCATTGTTCCCACAAAACTCACAAGAATACGTCGGTGGTTGTGAGGGTGGGTTGAAAACGTTAGGAGAATCATTGACAAAATTAGGAGTGAAATCATAAGTAAATGAACATTTCCTCTCCAAATAGCATGTCGGATGAAAAAAACTTAGGCAAATTTTAGGTGGAATCATCAACTTTTTGAGTATGTGCATGGTTTCCTCCGAGATTAGAGATAGTCGGAACTAAGTCGGACAAAATATAAGTCCATCATGAGCACCGTTCCCACAATAGACACACAAGTACAAGATACGTGACGAAAAGCATACCGTCCTAATCTGAATCACCCACACCCGTAACAACAATGGTGGTCAATATGTGGAGGCCTTTGTGAAGAATTTTCATCGGGGTCCTGATTGAAGATGAAATTCCTTTTAGAGGTGCATTAACAACATTAGTTTGTGATTGGATGATCAGAATGTTTTAGAAAATTCTGGAAAATTTCATCTTCATAACAAATTGTAGACCAAACTTCCTTCAATTTCTTTCGTAATAGAGCATTCAATTGTCCGATAAAATAGACCAACAATCGGGTTGTCCACACTTGGGACAATTAAGGGGGGTCCGTTGAGATGAGTCAGGGGGTAGTTTTTATATAGGATCGACGAACAAACATTCTACCGAAACCCCCTTAAGTAACAACAACGTGATTTATTATACAAAGCTCCACATGACGAAACATTCATTAAATCGAGTAAATTAGGATTTCAAACGATAAACGAGTTGACGCCATATAAGGTAAAATAAAAATAATATATTTTTAAATAATTAAACAATAAAGAGGGATAAACGAAGAATTAAAATGGCAAAAGAGGTTAAAGAGATTCTTTTGGTTTTTTAAACAAAATAATTATTAAAGGACAAAATGAACCGAATAACTAAACCAAATAATCAACTAGTTGCTACACTTTAGCTCACTACTCTCTAAAAAAGAAAACCTGCACAAAGGAGCAGGAAAGTCGCGAACTTTTTAAAACACAACCTTCTTCTATCGGGATCGTAGTTCCTCGGAACAGAACCCCCTTATACCCCTCTTTAAGTTTTTGTTAATCTCTTAAGGTGAGCCGATACTTTACAAGTGACACAAAGGACAAGTTTTAAAATTTTGTTGTACTTATTATGATAATTCTCCCCAAAGTTTGAGAGCATTATATTGATGATGGATTTTATTATTTATTAAAAAACAATGTTTTTTTTATTGTTTTTTTTATTTTTTTCATTATCTTAAATTAAAAGAAATGAAAAATGATTTTTTTATTTTAATAGTTTTTAAATAAGAAAATGAACTTCCAAGAAAATGATCTTATACAGCCCCTAATTTGTCAAACACTGTGAAACGACAATCGGTGGATAAACTGCCTAGCCTGGGGGGGGCGGCGGGGCGGGGGGGGGGGTGTGGCGGGGGAGGGGGGCGGTTGGGTAGTGGGCTTCTGGGGGGGGTGGGGGGGTCTCTTTGGGTGAGGGGGGTGGAAAATTTGTGACTTGGGTGGATTCTTATTTGGTGAGTATGACAGTAGCGACGGGATGGGATATAATAGGAAGTCAGTATTATAGTATACAACGACGAAATTCCCGAACGTGCTGTTTACAACACAAAGGTCTAATACAACAGTCAAACATCAGCTCAACACAAAACAATAAAATTATTAAAACAGTCGAAAACAGAAGTATCAATCATTCACTATTTATTAAACGGATAATTCTTTGAACGTTTTAAAATCGGAACCAGGGTCCGTTCTTCCGGACGAGGTGTGCAATGAAAAGTCGAGAGTCGGTTTGATATTTGATGTAGAGTGGGGAGTCGAGGGACAAAGTGATATTGAATGGAATTTCTAATTCTACGGAAAAAAACAGGTTAAGGCAAAACTTCAAAACTTTTCAGTGTAATGTCACGGAAGGTGCGTAACACTAAAAACGATAACGAGATCTAAACCGTTCTTTTAAAAACCGTAAAACTGAAATTAACCCTACCAAGCAAATTTAATTTTTAACCGTTCCTAAATGTAAGAAAGAGGAAAATTTTTTAAAAAAAGAATTATAGGGATTTTAATTATGGAGAGTAGTTTTAATAATTGTTTATATGTGGAAGTAAAAACGTGGATTTAGCTCTAAAAAATCATAAAAAATATTAACGGGGACACATAGGTACAGCTGAGCAAAGTAGAATATCTGATGAACGAAAGGTATGAGAGCGAAGACAGCCGGATGTGTCTCTGGGGCGTTCTCAGGTGACAAGAGGCATATAATCTAAGGAAGGCGAGAGGGGAAAGAGAGACTGATCTGAAATTGTGGCATATTGAATCAGTCCGAGACAAAGGAGCTCAAAAAGGTGCGAGGTGGTAATGGGGCTGTGGGATAGAAATTTGTGTGTGGGACTAAGAAAATCCAGGTATTAGAGAGACAGTAAAATTGTGGCAAGTCTATACCAGATAGCCCTACTGGTGCTAGTGGTAGTGAGTGTGTGTGTTAAGGTGCTTAGTTGAGAGGGTAGAGGTCTGGGGTTCGAGCCTAGCTCACCCCAAACTTCCCCTTTCCCAAGTTTTTATTTTGCAAAACTTTTTAAACAACTTTTTTAATAAGATAAAAATAAGCATTTTTTTTTATAACTGTAACTATTTTTGAAAAGCACTAAATAAGCCAGAAATAAGCTTTTAAAAACACAGACTTGGGCTTTTTAACTAAATGACTTTAACTAAAACTGTTAAGCTATTTTTAGACTTAATAAGTTGAAAGAAAAGGCAAATGACCAAAAACAGACCAAATGCTACTCCTAATAAGCAATAAGAAACAAAATTAAGCAATCATAAGAAACAATAAGCTCTGAAAAGCAAATGAGCTTTTGGCTCAAAACTGGTAACCAAACAGCCCAAAAGGCACTTTTTTAGCTTAATTTTAAGCTAGAAAAGGGATCCTTATGGCTTAATGAGCTATACCACTGAAGAGCTTATACAATAAGCTACAATAATCATCACTCAAAAATCATTTTGAAATTCAAATAAGCCATGAAAAAACTAATCAATTAAAAAGTGCTGTTGACAACTTCAGCATGTTCTGAGTTTTTGGCTACTTCTCTTTTTTTAAAAGACAAATGGCTTTTTGCAGCCCTATTTTTAAGCTAGTAAATAAAGACTAAAATGTAAAATAAGCTTAAACAGATAAAGCTCATACACCACTTAGCTAAATCATGTGAAATACAAAACCTAAAACCTCCTCTAACTACACTTAAAACTAAGATCAAAATTGTAGGATAGAGCTTTAAAACTTAAAACTTACTTTGGCATTTTGACCCAACAGTAAAAATGACAAATGCAACACTTAAGAACTTTGTTTCAACACAAAATAGGACTAAAAAGATAAGGATTGAAAAAGAAGACGTAAAATAACTTTAAGAACAAAAAATCAAATATAAGCAGCACTTTACAAATTTTCAAACCATCATATTCAAGACATGATAAAAATAACTTTTAAAATATGTTTTAACTTTTAAAAACACTTCTAGAAACTATTTTAAAGAATCTTAAATAAGCTTAAAAAGTTTGCTTATTAAACAAAACAGTTTTACAACAATTTTTGACCTATATTGCCTCTTTACACCAAACACCTTCTATTAAATACATGATTTGCAAATTTAAGCTATAACAAACTGAATTAAGCTGAGATTTATTAAACCAGACATAGCATAAAACAAATTAAGGACAATTAAGCAATAACTAATAGAGATTAAGCACAAATAAGCTAAATGAAAGAACAGATAAGCTAAACAGAAACATAAGCTTTAGAATATGAAAAAAGAAACTTACAATTTCCTTTGCTCAAAACAAGGCTAATACAACCCTATTAGGCTCTAACCTACCCAGCTTATTTGAAATAAGCAGTCTAAATACCCATAAGCTCTTCCATGGCAAGCTTATCATCCAAAAGAGGCTGAAATAACAAATCTTGAGTAATGGAATAGTAACTTATATAAAACCTTTTTGAAAACCTTAAATGAGTCTAAGATGGTTTTATAAGCTTATAAGAGCTTATAAATAAGACTTGTAAACAGTTTAAAATTGAAATGCACAAAAGAGCTTAAAAGGACAGATTTTCATAAAACATACATTTCATTCAAAACATTAAAAGATTACAAGGCTTTTGAAGGTAAAATTACAGAATTTAAACGACATAAAAACATTAAAAATAAAATTATACTACTCCTAAATTACACTATACTAGATACTTTTTACAAAAGAAAATAAGCCTATATATAGCCGAATAAGCTGACATATGTGTGCTAGTTGTGTTTCTTGTGTGAGGAGGCTTCAAAGCTCAATTATGGCCATCTATCTTTCTTTGGCTCCAAGTAGTGAAATCACAGCCATTGATTTGGTCTTTAATCCATCAACCAATAGAAAATCATAGGATTGCCATAGTGGTTTTGTTGTGTTTATATAATAAAAAGGGTAGGGTTTGACTAGGGGAGAGTGATTTTTAGTTTTCGTGTTGCCTGGAAAAAGGGGGAAGACGTGTGAATAGTGGTGGCGTTGTTTGGGCTTGAAAAGCATTGTATGTTTGATTTGTGAAAACAGGGTAACTGGGGTATCCTGTTTTAGTGGGTAATATGTTTGCATCGTTAGTCCCTTAAAGGACTAACGTGAAGAAAGGGAAAAAGGACCTCCAATGGATTTATAGAGACTTAACATTCTTATAGTTAGGGTCAGTTATGGGATATGGCATTTGTTGGGCCGGGTAAATGTATTTGGAGTTTTAGCTTTTATAAAACATAAGCCCTAAAAGTATTTATACATAAAAGCTTAAATGGGCTTACCAGGCCCATTAAATGGGACGGATTTGGCCCATATTAACATTTCTTTGAAATCGCTTCGTCTTTGACCTTTTGACTATGAAATTGGTTGACCTTTTTGGTTGACCTTTGACTTTGACATTATGACCTTTTCACCGCTCTATCCATTCCCGGTGCACTCGTTATAATATTTTGCTTTGTTTTTGTCCTAGTGAATATCCGTTACCTGCACAACATAAATCACAAAACAAGCATATATTTGGCATTTTATGTTCGTTTTTGGTTAATTAAGCTCGTTTTTATAGGCAAAATGTATGTGTAATTAAGCACATACCAATCGTGTGGAACCTTTTTGTATTTAAGCGTAGAAGTGATCTTGTTAAACCAACGAATATGAGCATGAGGATCGTCCCTCTCAAAACCATGAAATTGGCTTGAAGTTACTAATTGAAGTAACCCGACTTTCAACTCAAATTCTCCGCTAGAATAGCGGGAATAACGATCGCATCTCCGTAACCCTCGGTGGTTGCTTAGAGCAATTCCGCCATAGTACGTGTATCGGCCATCGTAACTACGGGTGTTTCAACAATAGTCGGATCGACTTGTTGGGAATGTTTTTTTAACGACATCTTCTGGGAGTTGTTGACGGTTTGACAACTGTACCTGACGAACGAGTGCGCATGCACTAAAAACAAATCTTTTATTAAAAATTAAACACAAAAATTCTTTTTGGCAACCGGAAGTCAAAGGTGCACGGTAGCTCTCTAGAAAAACGCACAAAGAAGCGGAGGAGCGGGTAAGCGCGAAGCGTTTTAAAAACCTTCTCCTTTCGGGTCGAAGTTCGTTGGATCAACCCTCCTTATACCTCTCTTATAGTTTGTAATCCTAAAGGTGAGCCGATTTAACAATTGACAACTCGATTTCTTTTGTTGTTTTTTTATTTTTTTGGATTTTTTATTACTTTATAATATTTTTGTATTTTTTGTTGTTTTTTTATATACGAAAATATTCACAAAAACAAGAATAACTTTCGAGGAAGGATCTTCTAAAAACAATCTTCAAACGATAACTTGAAATTCGTAACACAGCCTCCCCGGCAACGGCGCCAAAAATTGATCGAGTCAATAGTATATATATATATAATATAGGTGAATAGGCAAATCACTTTTAACCAAAGCGATAAACCAACTCACAAATAAAATATAATTCCGGAAGTATCGATTTCGAAAGCAAACCTTTCTAGTCGTTTCCCGGGTCGTTTTTGTTCCTACGAGGCGTGAATTGAACTTCTTGTAGAAGTTTGTGATCGGGATTTTGAATAGATTAAGATTTTGGTTTTGGATTCTAATTTCTACAACGATAATGCAAATAATAAACAAAGACGAATTAAACACAAAAAACATAAACGGGATTCTAACAACGCACCCTAAAAACCTAAAACTTCAAATGTTAACCTTAGAAATGCAAATTTAATTTTTAAAAGACCTAAATGACTAATAAAAATTTAAGAAAAAAGTATTATATTTTTTTTACTTTTATTTAATTTATTATGAATTAAAGACAGTTTTAATCTAAAAATATTATTAAAAATATTAAACTATTTTAGAAAAATCTAAAAAAATCAAGAAAAATTCTTAAGTCTCTATATTAATCCTAGGAAAAATAGAAATGGCCAAACAGCTTAACTTAATAAGCTGTAAATAAGCTTAAATAAGCTAAAAGCTTATACTGCCAATTGCCCTTAATAAATAAATGTTGCAAGAGTCTAATGTAAAGTCCCAAAGGCGCAGATGGTTAAGGGGTGTGGTGTTAAAAACGTTGGGCGGTTAAGGTAGATGTCCCGGGTTTGAGCCTAGGACTTCCCTATACTGCCCAATGTTTTTACTTTTTTTCTCCTTTTTAAACATTTGACCAATAAGCTAAAATAAGACTTTTTTGAAAAGACACTTTTTATGAAAAGCTCAAATAAGCCAGAAAATAAGCTAATACATATGACAGATTGGCTTAATAGACTTTAGATTTACTCTTTGAAAATGTCTTGGTTTATAGGAGCTTTCACAAAGTTAAATAAGCTGTAATGAGTACTAAAAAGCTAAAACAGATAATGATTAACTCCTAATAAGAACTTGTGATTAACAATTAAGCTATATTACCTAAAGGATAAGCTAGAAACAGATAATGCAAAAGGGCTTAAACTACTGTTTTTAATGATTTAAGACAAAAGAGCTTTTGCAGCCCTAAAATAAGATACTCAAATGATGGTTTAAGCCACTAGAAAGCTAAAACAGATAAGCTTTGGAATCCAATGAGCTTATAAAAGCCAAATTTGAACCATAAAACAGGTTATAACTTGCTAAAAATGAAGATCCAAAAGGGTTCTTTAAAATTGGAATGCTTAAACCCAAGTCAGTAATAACTAAAACTTTAAGACTCAATGAGACAGGAAATGGACTTAAAGTACCAGATTCTAGGGATGATTTTGAGTGTGTTTAAACACAAAAGAAAAACATTCTAAGACCTCTTATTCCATAATTAAACTATGACAGATTCAAACTCAAAAATCTCACAGAATTTAAGAAACACTTATAAAAACTTGAAAACTTAACACAACTTGAAACAAACTTGATTAAACATGATCCAATTCTGTTTTAAAGGTTATCCAAATCAACTTCTGAAGACCAAACTGTCATTGATAGATTTTACACCAAGTTTGTACCTTAAACCAAACACTCCTTTAAAACTTAGAAATCACTTTTTAGCCTAATTGAAACTGATTTTACCTTAGATTTATGAAAACAGATGTTTAACTAAGTGTAATAAGACTTCACAAAGTAAATCCAACCACTAAAAAGCACTTAACAATAAGCAATCCTAATAAGCTATTTTTTTACTTTTCTAGACAGATTTTATAAAAAACAAGAACAAAGGAGATTTAAGCCATAACAAAGCACAAATTAACAATAAGCAACATAAATGAGCATATATAGGTAATAATAAGCAAAAAATAAACACTTTAATAAGCTGAACAGTAATAAGCTAAAAACTGAAAATGGAAACTTACTTTTTATTGAATAGCTTAGAGAATACAATGCTTTGAAAGAGAAATTGCTTAAGACATGAGCTTAAAACAAATAATTAAACATAAAACCGTAAAGTAAAATTGCTGGAAGTAAAAGTTATCATTCATTCACGAACTCCTCCCCTATTTATAGGGAATTCTTGTGCACTCGTGAGGTAAAACCGCCTTTAGTGCTCAATCTTTTCCAAAATTGGTTATGGAAAGTTAAATCACGCCAAATCAACCATTAAAACCGTGTCTTGACTTTGATACTTTCCCCTTCTGTTGACGCGCCATTTTTCTTGTCCAATAGGGAGCCTTAAAAATGCCCACGTGGCACTAGCGTGTGTCAGGAGGGTGTAGGAGTCTGTTGAACGCGTTCGCATCAATAGAGGAGTAGGTTGTGGCTCGTTTTAGGCCTTCCCGCCATTTTCAGGGTTTATTTAATATATTTCAAAAATAGGGGTTAAAAGGATAACGGGGCTAAGGGTTGTCAGCTTTAGGGACTAACGGTGTAAAAGGTGTAGGGACTGATGGTGTTAGTCCCTGGGGACTAACGATGCAAATCTTCCAGGGACTAACGATGTAATAGTTTTAACAGGGATATGTGGTTAAAGGTTTTGGGCTATTTGATGTTTAATGTTTTTGGGGCTTTTATGGTATAAAAGCTTAATGGGCTGACTTGGCCTATTAACTTGGGTTGGGTTGGGCCACTAAGATGCATACGCCTTTGGCTTTGGTTTTCCACGCTCTTTCCAATCCCGTGCTCGGTTTTGTCCGATTTTTGCCTTGTTTTTGTCTTTTTATGAATATCCGTTACCTACACAGTGAACAACACAAAACAAGCATATATTTGGCATTTTATGACCGTTTTTGGTTATTTAAGCTCGTTTTATTGAGATAAAGGTATGTGTATTTTAGCACATACCAGTCCATAATGTCCACCGATCGGTTCGTAGTGACATTGATCTAAGATTGTTTGGGTTTCTGATCCGGATACACAGCGTCTGATCATTTTGTCAGAACATACTTTGAAGACGTAGGGTTCCTCCCAGAAGTAGTGTTTTAGGTCAGAGAATAATTTGTTCTTTTGTTGATATGTCATCCCTTTTGGTATAATATCAGCTACTAAGTAGTTTGCAAAATCTACGAACCATGGTTCATCTTTGGTGTTATTTTCCATAAGGGTTTCTCCAGGAAAGTTATCATTCACTTCACTATCATCACTTGACTCGTCATTTTCAATTCAGGACAAATGGTCAGCAGCAACATTTTTTGTTCCTTTTCTATCCTTGATTTATATGTCAAATTCTTGTAAGAGTAAAATCCATCGATAAAGACAGGGTTTTGCATCTTGTTTTTTGAATAAATGTTTAAGAGCTAAATGATCGGTGTGAACAATGGTTTTTGATAGAATAAGATAGGATATGAATTTATCAAATGCAAAAACTATAGCCATAAGTTCTTTTTCGGTTACGGTGTATTTTTGTTGAGCGGGATTTAGGGTTTTACTTG
>BQNB010008089.1:18983-81196 GCA_026074375.1 Tanacetum coccineum
CATCTACCTATCAGGTGAAGTTCATAACCTCGCCTTTACTTATTTACATGTTTTATAAACCCGCGAGGGGGATACATGCTTGTTACAAACTCTTTTACATACTCGTTTATCATATAACAATGTGATTACTTTTCAAGGACTTAGTGAGTTCATAGCCTCACTTTTAATCTCTTTAATGTTTTCATAAACCCATAAGGGGGATACATGCTGTAAATTACAAATACAAGTGTTTTTCTAGACTATATGCTAATCTCATATACCATTAAAATTAACGTCTAAGTTACTTTATGCCAAAAGTCCCTCATTATCATGGACCATTAATCACTTACGGGTGAACGCGAATATTATGGATAGATCTATCGGGATTGACGAATCCTGTTTGTATCAACCGGATAGGTAACCAAACACATTATATTTGAATTTCATAGGTATATGGCAATTACCTACACCGAGGGCCATTATCTCTCTCTCTATATATATATATATCACATCATTTTGGGTATATATATACACTAGTCTGTTTGTGTGCCATGAGCTTAGACCAGACAAGGAACACGACCAATCAGACCAAACAGACCAAATAAGACAATAACGCAGTAATACACTGTTACTATGATAATTGCATTCGTTGCAATTATTACAAATAACGGGTATATAATAACGTGACCCAAGATCATAACAATACCATTTTCATAATAATTGTGTTTGTACAATTATTACACTATGACTTGTATTCAAACTGTTTATCAAACCTGTGAATTTCACTCAACCTTTATGTTGACTTTTTAGCATGTTTATCTCAGGTTACTAAGCAATATACGGCACGGAGTGGCATGGACTCGAAGATGGCTAAAACTTGTTATCATTTACAATGTATGTACCTAGATTTTGGGACCTGCCTTTGTAAAACTCTGATTTGAAATGAATGATAACGTATCTTTTGAACAAACGTCTCTTTTGGGTCGTTTTCTATGATTATGATTGTTGTTTCCATGAAGTAATACCCCAGATTAGCTTCCGCTGCTATATGTAAAAATAGGGGTGTTAAAGTAAATGTCCCGTGTTTTGTTTTGGACCTCATTTACTCACCCTTCTCTCACTCCCATACGTGTCATCTCAAAAATGTTAGATCCACTCTCCACCGCCTCATTATTATCTATCTAGATCTTTCATCTCTCTATTTTTCTAATCTGGCATGAATCTTAAATCAACAACGATCACGGCGGTGGTGTGATGGTGGCTTGGGGCTTTTAGGGTTGCTTCGATTGTTTATGGAAGAATAATCAGTTATGTAATTTTGTAAATTAGGGGAAAATAGATGCCACAATCTATCTCTCATATCTGTTTCATCAATATGAAATCACGGTTTGTTTTCTATCTATTGATACAATTGATTAATTGTGTATTTATGGTTTTTGATTGTTTATATATGGTGCTTATGCATTGTTTACCGATGCCCGTATCTTGGCGGGGCAACCACTACTGGATTGTGGTTGCAGCCATGGTGGGCGTTTGGTATCGCATCCATATTTGCACTCCTATTTTCTAATATTGATGACCTTTCTACTTTGTGGAAAGTGGAAGGATGGCAGAGAGCGAGAATCGCTCGACTCAGCAACCTCCACAGGCGCATGCATGCCATATTACGTTTCTGTTGAAAAATTGTATTGATACATGATAAAAGGGAATGCATAAACCTAATATTAGATCAAATATTGTTTAGGTAATTAGGTACTTTAAGAATGGTGAATGCCTATAAACTGAATCCTCTTTGTTGATATGTATCAATATTATAGGCGATGATGATACTTATAATTTTAGTATGCGTGGTTTATTGAGACTCGTATCTTGGCTAGGCAGTTACACTAAGAGTGCGATTGCAGCCATGGCGGGTGTGTGGTCTGGTACTATATTCGTAAATCTGAGCCTTATTTGTTATTGTTACGCATACCCTCATTCGCGGACTACTACCAGAAGCCTTTTACGGAATTGACGGTGAGTTTGTTCTTGCCACTTGCGTTGTATTGCCTACTTTTATGGCTGCAACTATGACAAAACATATTTTATCACACGCAAAGTGAGAAGTTTTGGAATGAGATGAAAGAGTTTGGAAAAAAATATATAACTAGATGGAAGAGTTTGAACTCAAACCATGCCCGCTTTCATTTGCAATTTTTCTAATGCATAATGCCTAAAAATTATAAATGAGAAACGATTAAAGGTTGAAGCAAAAATGCAAAATGGTTTCTCATTGCCACAACCATGTCTGGTAAATGTATACTCTTTATTAACTATTGTTTTATCAAAAAAGTATACATTCTTAGGCATTAGATACTTAATGATGCATTCGTTCTAAATCTTGCAGATTCCTCATTTTTGTGGGTGTTTCGGAATTACGCGTCGAAAGGGATACTTATGCACCGGAGTTATTAGTGGACCAGGTATATCACAATCTTATGATATTTAACATTTTATGTCGCTTTTATAGTTTATGTTTTGTTAAGAATCGAGAATAGACATTTAGCTGCAAACATAGGCTTCATATATTAAGCGGTCTATGTTAAGAAGCCAAGAGTTTTGAGATTAAAGTTATTTTCCATCGTAACTTCAGGACATTAGGTTTAAAAGTAATTAGTTAAAAATTTAATAGTCGTTCGCGACATCTCGATATGATGCAGCCTTTTCTATTTCAGTTGAAAAAGAATCTATGGATTTGTTAGGAGAAACGTACACTAAACATATTCACTAAAAACAAGTTTCTTATAATTGTGTGGGTCATAATTTAATGCGGACCGACCTGTTAACCCGCACCTGACCCGACCCCTGACCTGATCCTTGAACCAACATATCCGCAACATTCACCCATTCAACATTCACCACCGAAATAGTTTGAACCCGAACCACCACTGCTACTCATAAAAGGCGGACGCGGTGGAGGCTGAGGCGGTGTCTGAATGGGTGAATGTTGCGGATATGTTGATGGTGGCGGTTTTAATGGTGGCATCATAACGACATGATCACCGCCTGTAGGTGGTGCGTTATGCTACCATTGTTGTTGCCCAATGCCACGAGGATCAACTACATTACCAAATGAAAACAGTCATCAAAAGGGTAAAAGTATCATTTTGCTTAATAACAGCCATAACAATTGTATATTTTTCCTAAAAGTACTTAAAACAAACACCGTTCACATTCCACAAAAGATTATAATTAAGCATATTTAACATCCAAAAGGTGTTTGAGATTATTTATGCTTATTTTATTGAAGTTGAAAATATTCTCACATACATCAATAAATACATGATCTTAAAAAAGCATCAAAACACAAAGTGTACACTAAATATGATTGTTGTATCATTTTGCTTATAGGAACTTTTAGCACTACAAGATGAAATTGTTATGGTGAGCACAACACTATCTGAAGACGAATTATCAAAATGTGTTTTAATGAGCGTATACAAAATTACAAACCATTGCATACAAAGTAACCAAGAATGAGAGATGACTGGTGTATGGATAACACAAAATGCTAAGGTGATTTTTCAAAATATCTTCCATTTTGAATATTGTCACTGTTATATTAAATGTTTGGATGATGAAGTGATTCTGAGTATGATTCTATTAGTCGTTAAAATAATTATTCTTATATCATCCCAAAAACAAAAACTGATTATTTAGGAAACTAAAGTTTGTATGAGATGAAACCATGATATCAACTAATGTGGCGTGTCTTTGCAGGAAAAGTTCATAGCAGGAGATGAAAGAGCGGCTTGTATGTTGGGAATTATATTTGAGTTGATAAGACAAAACATATGAAAGATGAAAGACTTAAAAGGCAAAGGAGGAAATCTTCAAAAGATGGAAGATTTTGAAGATTTTGAAGATAAACTTAAATGATTAAAAGATTTATTAATATCTTTATTTGTTCTTATCCTATGTAAACATAATATCTCTATTATATAAAGTGATATAGATCGTATTGTTTTAAGTGTGTCAAAATGTAAACACCAGGAAAGTGTATATGTGTTCTAGGCTTCAAGTCCAATTATAGACGCCTAGGGTTTGGTTGTTTTAGCCTCATGGATATTTGATTCCTTGTTATAGCTTAGATAACACGTTCTACCATTGATCAATGTAGAATTAGGGCTTGTAGTAGTCATTGTTTAGAAGATATTGATGAAAAACCTTGTTGAATAACTTTTTTCATTATGCTATTTTCGCTATGCGTATATTCTATGTTCATTGTTATTATCCTAGATAAAAGTTCTAATTAAACTGAGCTTATAATGATCTAAGGAGTTATTCAGAACTCCATAATTGGTATCAGAGCCACGGGGCTCATGATCTAGGATCTACAAGGTGTATGAAGTCGAATCTATAAAGGATGTTTGGCTGCAAGATTCAAGGTTTTGGTTACATGGACTTCATCATTCTGATTTGTGTTGGAAGTAATTCGTTTAAAGCAGTAGCTGTAAGTACTCTTTATGATGTCAACGTAGTATGATTAGGGCGTCCATAAACCTTAACTCAATTAAGGAATATGGTACGAATTGTCTTAAACTCTAATCGTTGTTTTTACTTTGTTCATTAAAGAGTACATGTTGGTTTGAATATCGAATTAAGCAACAACAAGAAGCAGCAAAAAACTCTAAATTAGACTAGGGTTTTGAGTTTATATGTGAAGAGTGTTAAAAGGGGTGAAACTAAGGTTTCATAGCAAACCCTAATTCTGGTTTCTCCAAGGGCAGCAAGAGCACATGATGACACCTAAATGATTGGCAGCTTAGAGTTTCGAATGAAGGTGGTATATCCAAGATCGTTTCCAAGTCGATGGTGTGACTGGTGATTCTTGGAGGATAAATATAAATCGATCTTGGCTGAAAATGAATGATTGTTTGAAATAGCTAGTTACTGGCATAAGAAGCAAGTCTACTGTTCTTGATTGAAGAGTAACTCTAATGGTGATAACTAAAGCTCGACTGTGATTACTGGTTTGTTTACATTTGTGCTGCCAAAGAAGATTCGCAAGGTATTTTTTTTTTGTTACTACTGCCTATTATTAATGCTGATGCCAATAGAAAGTTTGTACTGCCAAGGAGAATGGTTACAACTGCTTTTGATTGTTAATACTGCTCGAATATGAGTTAGTACTGTTAGGTTCGAGTATGTTACTGCTACTAGCATTATGTTTAAATGTACAAAGAAGCAGCAGCAAGATGTTGTTATAATTCGTGATGGTTATGGGATTGGATTTGTTTGTTACTATTGATATACAAAAGTTTATACTGCCAGTGTATACTTTGTGCTGTCAAACGAATAACTTAATGCTGCTATTGGTATTCGATTTAATGTTGCTTGGATTTGACTACAGTTTGTATTGTTTAAATTCAAAGACGCGTTTTTATGTTACTGGATTGTTGCGAATAAAGAATTAGGGACAGTTTACTAACACTGAAAAGTGTCACAAAAAGAATGGGAGGAAGGAGAAAACAAATTAGTGACACATTAGTGACATATAAAGTGTCGCTAAAAGCTATGGGAGGAAGGAGAATGCACATTAGTGACAAATTATTGACAGTTTTGTGACAGATAAAGTGTTGCTAATTGTTAAATTTTTAGTACTGCTTCTTTAAAGAGTTTATACTGCTTGCTTATTGTTTATACTGCTAGTTATGTCGGATATCAAACAAAGGGCAGTTTTGGTTATTTTTTTTTGAAAAAATATGGTTAGTACTGCTCGATTGTGATTAGTACTGCCAAGAGTTAAAGCTGCTTATACACTTAATACTGCTTCGAAGTATATTGGATACTACTGCTAGGATTCTTTAAAGAATAACTTACAACTGCTATCTTTATCCAATATCGGATGTCACACACATGGTTTGGATCTCGGATTGAATAGGATGCTTCGTTTAAGGGAAAGCTAACAGATTGATTTGGTTTAAATGTTCTTAAACATTTAAAAGGCTCATATTTTCTTAGATTAATTGGTTACGAAGAAGGTTGTTTATTGCCTATTTGAAGGTGAAGTGGAATTACTTAGGTTTGTGTTCTTATCATATCTTAAACGGCTCACAACGTTTAGAGATAACTTGTTCGTGCTTAGAAATGATGTGACGAAGACTTGACAAATCTAGCAAAGGTGTGTGATCTACAAACTTATGGTGCTCAATGCTCACATTTGCTATCACTTTGGTTTTGTGTCTCATAGAAGATGAGGATTTTTGTCAAGAGGTTGCGATCTACTTATACTTCACATATTTATTTATAAGTTTGGAGTCACGTGGATAGTACAAGACATAAGACATAAGTTTGGGTTATTCTACTTCTACATCAAGTTCGTTATACTTAGTTTTTTTCATCAGTAATCATTACAAAAAGCTTACAGAATTTAAGATTCAAGAAGTGGTTAACATATGGGTTTCAGGAGAAGCTTAATATTAAAATGTTTAACCATTTACATGCACCACATGAGGTGAAGGTTTTTACTACTGTAAGTCATTATTATTACTGCTAGTTTAAGTTTCTACTGCTCAAGTTCATTTATCTTAAGGTGTGTCATAAAGGGTAATTTGAGTTGTTAGAAGGCTGAATTAGAAGTGTGATTGTGGTTTGTGGTTGTTGAAATCAAAGTTGCATATTTTAGTCCCCTATTTGATTATGACAAAAAGGGGAAGAAGATTTACAAAGACGATGTGCAACTTACAGAACCTTGGTGGAATTGCATGGATCCTTATTCTTTCATATATATATATTAGCTTAAGGGGAAGAAGCTCGTGCTTATTTTGGTTTTGTCATTATCAACTAGGAGAAGATTGTTGGGAATTATATTTGAGTTGATAAGACAAAATATATGAAAGATGAAGGACTTAAAAGGAAAAGGAGGAATTCTTCAAAAGATGAAAGATTCTGAAGATTCTGAAGATAAACTTAAATGATTAAAAGATTTATTAATATCTTTATTTGTTCTTATCTTTTGTAAACCTAATATCTCTATTATATAAAGAGATATAGGTCGTATTGTTTTAAGTGTGTCAAAATGTAAACACCAGGAAAGTATGTGTGTGTTCTAGGCGTCAAGTCAAATTGTAGACACCTAGAGTTTGGTTGTTTTAGCCTCAAGGATCTTTGATTTCTTGTTATAGCTTAGATAACACGTTCTACCATTGATCAAGGTAGAATTGGGGCTTGTAGTAGTCATTGTTTAGAAAATAATGATGAAAAACCTTATTGAATAACTTTGTTCATTATGCTATTTCCGCTATGCATATATTCTATGTTCATTTTTATTATCCTAGATAAAAGTTATAATCAAACTGAGCTTACAATAATCTAAGGAGTTATTCATAACTCTACACTGTATACCTAAGCTCCAGGTATTGTTGCTGAAACTCTCACAACTTATTTAATTCAGGCTTTATTAGTCTAAATGTAATTGTAAAAGTGGTCATTTCAGAGATGATAGCAGCATACGTGGCAATAGAAATCGAAAGAAGAAACATCCCCCTAATAAATTAGACTCTCTTGCATGCTATATTTTTAAGGCATTAACATCCTTTTTTTTAAATGAGTAACTGTAAAATTGTTTACGGGTCAAACCTGGGTTGGCATTACAAAATGACATGTTTTAATCCAAAACTGTGTTGACCCATTGCAGCTACTTGACCTGCCCGTCTTGCCAGTTCTACTAGCATTGTATTTAAATATAATCGTCATCTAAACAATGATCACATTGCAATAACCAAATGTTTTGTTTACGCATATCGCATATGGTTACCGACTCAAAGTCACGGGTTCCCGTATGTTCAGTTTGGTTGTCTTTATCAAACATAGACCAACTAGCACGTTCAGATAAAAAGGTTTCGAGGACATTAACTTAGAAAAGCTGAGCTTAGGTGACAGCGCGTTCATGATGGTCAGGTATGGTTAGCAAATATACGTACTGACTTACAAGCGTTAGCTTGACTTTACAACCTGAATACTACTGAGTAAAACTAAAAAATGATTAGTTATTTATGGGTCATAACAAGGCGTTAGCTTGACTTTACCACACAGGTAACTACATGGTTCTTTGGTACAAGTTTGTAGGTCGATGAATGTCAACAGGGCGTGACCAAAGATACTACAAAACGACAAATGTTGGTTACAGAACATCACAGTTGACATATTTTCTTAATACATATGGTATATGCAACTCGACATTGACCCATGTGGCTTAGAAAAAGTCAAACAAAAGGATGACTTCCACCAGGAAATGTTTAAGGTAAGCTCAGAAGATGGGCGTCATTATATATTATGAATTAAATTTTAGAATGTTTATAAATAGATGGGTGGAAATGACCACGTATAGAAGTATTTCACATATATTTAGTATCAAGACTTAATGAGAAAATAGAGTTGTTGTATTGACATGTTTAGTCATAATATGAATAGATAAACAAGTAGTAGTTTTCTGCCTTTTAATTTTGAGAAATACATGATTCTCCATTCTTTTAGTATTTACTTATTCTAACTTATTATATTGATTACAAAATTCAACTTCTCTCTACTAAACTTACTTTGGTCCCTGTTATATGATTTTGGAATAATAACGGGTAATAATATCTAGAAATGTAGAAATGCTTCGTGCAGTGTCACACATTAGCATTGGATGATGGTATACATGTTTTTAGAAGAGAAGTTTTAATGGTTCTTGAGAGATATGATAGCTTATGACTAACATTGTCATTCTTGGCAAAATTTGTACACAGGTATATCGTATGTGCAAAGCTGTCATTGAGCCTGATCAACAAGTCGCGTTCCAGAATTACAGTTATATACTCAATTAGCTCATCGACTCAACATGAAGCACAAGATCTCCTACTTTTGACCAGGTTGACCATTTATCCTCATCAGTATAATCATATCTTTTGAAAGTGATGTTTTTATAAGGTTTATAACACAAACCCTTTAAAAAGATGTGCTATGTATGTCTGTTATGTACTATTTTGGATTGCTTAATGCTGCTTATTTTAATGATTCCCTATTTACATGTCCAAATTGTTGCATTGCATTGAATCTATTTTCTTTACATTTTTCAAAAAGCTTATGTGTTAAACAGAACAATGTATGCGTACCGATAAATATATAATATATAGTTATATGAAAGCACATGAGTCTTCTCATAATAATGTGCCTTGTATATTTGCTTTTGCGATTTCATGATCTATTTCTTGCAGAATTGTGTAAGTGAGAGTAAGAGTTGGTTTGTTCTTGCAGGTTAAAATTGCTTATACTCTAAGCTGTAACAAATTTCTTTAACCTTGATTTGTGGTAGAATAATAGAAATGGCATCCAAATCAAGACCTAGAACAATAAGCGTGTATCTGTACATTCCCAACATCATTGGTAAGTTCCTATGTAGCCAGTGAGTTCTATGACATTCATAATTAGCATGCACGTGTTACAATGAAACATACTATTATATAAAACACACACAAAACATACATAAACATTAAAAATTAAATTCGTTATTTGAAAATTTATTGTATTTTACTTCGTCGCAAAACATTATCTATTCCACTATAATCTTCCTAAATTATAATAACATTTTTTCAGTCACATGTATAAATTGTATTTCAAAAATCCAAAAAAACATCAATTGATAGTTAAATATACTGTGTACATGTAAAGTAGGTTCACTACGAATTAAATTAATACATTTTAAAAGTTTTATTAACTTTTTTTAAAGAAACAAATACATATTAAACTTTTTTACTAAAGTTTTCTTAACTAACTTTTATTAAAATTTTGACTTAGGTCCACTCATGGACCGTTGCATATGTATCCCATTACAGAACCTCTTTCACTATGCGAGTAGTACATGGCTTAAGATTTTGATATTTAATACCACAACGCATTGTCGAATGTCGATACTTAAAGATCTCATTTTCTTCTCGACATCCAAAGTACATATTAACATATTACACTCTTGTAACAAAATGTCATTTGTGACAAGAAAAATCATTTTATAATTGTGAACAATCTATATTTTTACAGTTTCTAGAAGTCTGTTCAATTGTTCGGTAATATGCTGAATGTCGCCTTGTGTGCTGATTGTAAAAAGGGGAAAAAGATATGTAGCTCTGTTGGTAGTGGGTGTTCGGGAGTTGTTTTGGACTTTCAGAATTCGGCAACCCATTTTTCGTATGCATAGCAGGCAATGGGTGTCTCTTTTTTTGGCTTTGACTTAGGTAAGCCCTCAATGACACTACCTAACTGCGTTTATCCTAAATGGCACTACTGAATTGCGTACTTATGTGGACATTGATGAACCGATAGACACATTTGTAGATGGTGCCACATATGCAGTATCTAATTTCACCGTTACTCTACAGGATCCCCTTATTACACCTCTTAAATTCCCTCTAGAGATCTTTGCTGCTGGCGAGTCTATTAATCGAAGGGATACATTCTTTCATTTATGCTATCTCCTGAGGTAAAGTTTCTATTTTTCATTTTTGGTATTATGGTTACATGATTATTAGTAGTTATATCTATTTAAAAATCTTATGAAATCAGGGTTGGTAATGGCTAAACGTTCAACTCATTATTTACACGTTACTTTTACCTGAACTTTACAGGATACAATTTTCGACACCGGGATTTAACATAGGAATTGATGATAAGCATCCCCAAAAGAAGGTAAGATCATTTGCACTTTTTTCTAATGGAATTTCTTACCTAGAGGGTGTTTGGATATGATTTTTAAAAGTGATTTTGTGGTTCTGTGTTTATTACAGCGTGTGCAAGATAAAGCAACTTTAGTGAAAATTCGTGAGCGAGAATGCAATGATCAAGTCCGTGTGAACATGGAAAAGGTTGCAGCATTGGTAAATTTTTATACTCGGGTATACATATAAAGAAAGTTCTTGATGTATAAAGATTGATTTAATGTTGTTGTTTGTTTGAACAATATGAAGGTTGTTGCTGCTTATTTGTTGGCTTTGTTGGGAGATAATACTCCATTTATATTTAGATTTTGATACCTACGCAGAGGGGAAAAGATTTTTATGGCAAAAGGTGATTTGTTTAGCTTTACCACTATCACATGCACAAAGACCCTGAAATGGGTTAGTGGGAGCTGGAAATGGTATGATTGCTCAAATTATCATTTGATTCCGAACTCGAGTTCATACAACAAAAACTAAATTTGCTGTCAACACTTGCACAGGATTAGGTGCTACACATTTATTGTTGTTTAAGGTGTAGGGGAATCATAGGTTGTGACATTAAAGGCGCGGCTGGCATTATTTCGGGAACCCATCACCAACAGAAAGTCGGTAACAATACCAACGCCAACAAAACTATCCTTCCTACCACAACTATCATTAGAGGCAGAAAATAAGAAAGCAGACTAGACGAGTTGTGGAAACTTTTGTTGTAATCTTTATATAAACAACTAACTCTATATTATTTTCAAATGAGCAAATATGCAGTGACCTATGCATTTGTACAAAACTCAGATAGGCTAACATGTAAACTATGATATTTTGAAACAAGCAGATGTGCAGCACCATGTATAATATAAATGTAAACTAAAACAATTAATGCACTACGTCTGTATATTTCAGCCATTGCAGCAGAACACGTCAAAGCTCGCGCCTCGCAGTGGAGCGCGGACAGGCAAACTCGTTTTAAATAAAGTTACGGTCATAGTCTTTAAATACATCATAGATCAAATTAATAGGAATACGTGAATTTTTAATTGTGTTCGTAATGCATTATGTTAGAATATTAGTGTGTAAAAGTTAGGATATAAGTCTAAAGGGGTAATTGTAGTTTAGCTCAAACGGAAGGAAATTAATCATGTACTAGAATATCTCCTTATATCCTTAATTGTATATTCATTTCTCATCACGTATTATGTTTCTGTCCCCCTCATTATCTATAAATACTGAATAGAGATGAGGGATTGAGAATTATTTGTAACTACTTTTCTAGCTCATTGTTAACGATTGAGTCTAAAATATATCATATGTGCGTTAGTATCACTTGATATTAAAGGATCTTAACCCTATGTCGACTGCTTGTTGGAATTATTCTTGACTCGTGGTTCCACTCTAAAAACCGGTTTGTTGGATTTCTTCCAACAATTTGTATCAAAGTCTTGTTCTAGAAGAACCAATCACACTACGTGGAGAGAGCCGAAACAAGAGTTAAACTAAATCGGGTTTGGTTCGTCGGTTATTGTGCAATTGTGCGAGAAATGACGTTGCGGGTTGGTTAACCGTTTTACGAAATTCGAATCGTAGGTTGAAGACACACAGATCTAAAAGATCACCGAAGGGATCTTGCATCGGAGGTTCCAACATGGATATATAACTTGTCGAAGTTGTTAATCTGGTTGTTGTGTTCTAAGTCGTTTTCGGTTATTGTTTGGCTATCTTTGGATATACTATAAGGTAAAAAAGTTTCTAGATATTTGACTCAAAAGTACTTAGGAAACAAGGTTCGTTAAGTTGGTTTGCAAGATGAATTGGTTTACCTAGGTAATAGGAAATCATTTTATTTTTTCACAAGGTTCTTAGAGTTTTAGTTTTGAGCTTCAAAGGTGACAAGGTTTTGCAACGATTTCAATTTCAAGGTTTCGGCTTAAAGAAGGTTACTAAATGGTGAAGTTTGATCGATATGAGTAAGGGTGTTATCAAAGGGTTTTTGATCTAATTTATTTAAGGTTTTTTGGTTCGGGTTCTTTTGTCATCAAGGGTTTTGATGACTAGCTTTTGATGTGTTGAAAACGCTTTAAATTTATAACAAGAAATATTTGGGTTAATTAGGAAAACATTCATGCAGGTATACCTTTATCTTGGGTAGTAAGAGATTGATAAGTCGAAGTAATTCATAAGGATTTGAGTGAATTGAAGTGTGAATCTTGTGTTATGACTTAATTGTTTTGTAGAAATCTTTAAAGTAACAAGTAGAATGAAAGTGATAATTATGCGAATTCAATAGGGGGAAGACAACACTTGTTTGGATTATTTTATGATATTCAAAATGTTGTTATGAGAGTGGTTTTGATATATTGATTACAAACATTAGAACACGTTTTTGGCCAATTCCAATCTTATAATTCGAAAGCATACAATCTCTGCACAAGATCGTAGAATAACAAATTAAGCCCTTAGCACAATCAACCAATTAAAGACCAAGTTATCTTAACAAATTCGATCCGCGTTCGTTTCTCAAGATTTGATAACAATCACAGCTAAGTTTATTTGCAATATCAAGTTACTCATTATGAGGTTCATACATAAAACAATTATTAATAAACAAACAATTGTAAATAGTTGATTGATAATCACCCTCTTGACCTATGAAATTACCAGACAACTATTCAAATTTGATAAACAAAAATGATGTGTAAAATATAGTCTTAAATTAGTAAAATGGAATTAACCGATTTCTATTAGTCCTACACACGAAAGAGTAGTGTATCCTAGGATTTGACTAGTGCGATGTTCATCAGTTATCTTGTTGGTGATTTCTAGTGTAATCTAGACTAGATGGTCATGAATACCTATATCTATGAATATTTGTATGTTAACTTGATGGTCGCGATGTTAAGCAATCTCAATCATGCATTAAATATTTTAACTAATCTATGTGATTATTTATGCGAATCTGGTGATCATAGTGTTCACTTACTTAATTGTAAATTTGTCATTTTTAATTAATAAAGCAATAAACTTTAGACTTTAGTTATGATCGGTTTAATCTTTTAGTGTTTGTTCTACCTCTAATCTTAGTTAAAATGGTCATGTAAGTCATTACAATACTTACATTTACTGTTGTACAGTAAAAGCTACAGTGCTTCTACAGTACTGTGCTCTCACTTTGGGCCCGGGCTCCCACTTTAGGCCGGCCTAATTTTTTTTTTTTTTTTTTTTAATTTTTGACACAAAATAGAGGGAAAAAATATTACAAAAATACCGATTCAACTTTAAAATAATCGGCATAGTCACAAACGTACAATTTTAGATTGCATTAAACGGTGTCATTTAAAAAAAACCCCATATAGCAAAAAAAAACAAAGCTTTAAACATGAGGCCCAACACATAAGCCATATAAAAAAAACAAACTATTAAACATGATACCGAAAAAATAAACCCGCACTATTAAACATGAGACCGAAAAAATAAACCCGCACAAAAAAAACATATAACCAAAGAAGGAAATCTTTAAACATGAGGCCCAATACATAAGACCATATAAGAAAAAAACAAAATATTAAACATGAGACCGAAAAAATAAACCCGCACAAAATAAAAAAAATAAAAATAATAATAATAATAACAATGGCCCGCAACAACGCGCGAAAGATTAACGCCCCGCAGCAACGCGCGAGTAATCCTGCTTGTTGTTAACAAAGATCATTTATAACCATGACTCAAACACAAGGTTATAAATAGCGTGAAGCGTGACGTAGCGGCATAGCCAAACCTCAAGCTTTAGCGTGAGGCGTTGCGTCATAGCGTTTTTAAGGCGTGACTCAAAGCGGAAAAAAATATTTATTGAGTGGTCAATAGCAGTTAGCTACTATGCTTAAAATTGAGTTATAGAGTTACTAAGCCCGAATCTCATGCAACCCAAATTATATATACTTGTAAATAAGCTCAAGTCCAATAAATATCTTTAAAAAATTCAAAAAAAAATAAATCTCTTAAAAGCTTCAAAAAAAGGCGCCACGCCTTGCGCTATAGCGCGCTATATCACGTCTTATCACGCTTTATTACACGTCACGCCTAAAGACGACGCCTTAACCTGTTTCGTAACGTGGAGGCTACGCCTCGCGCTATGGCGCCGCTATAGCGGCGCTATTTAGAACCCTCCTCAAACAATAAACATAAGGATGATCACGTATACATAAACCACTCATCAATAAACCTAGCATAATAAACTTAAAGGCAAACGAATCTTATAATAAACACATAAACTATCCAACTAAAGATCAATAAACATGAATCAACATCATATTTAAATAAAGTTCATTAAACTAATTAAACACTAAAAGATATTAGGCTACGAAGAACATAATACAAACGATAAGAAAAGTTGAATATAAAACACAAATTCTCTGAAGATTTATTGGACAAATTATGATCATTCATATTTTCATCAAATGAAAGAAAACTAACTTTCATTAATTTTCTTATAAATTAAATATTTCAAAAATTATTAATCATTACGCAAAACGAATCATAAAATTGTGACGAGAATTAAATCATTTTTCTATAAAATGACATTTTTATATTCTTTCGAGGAACATTTTTTTAGGTTTTTTTGTGAGTGTTGAAATTTACGCATGAAAAAAAATCATATATGATTTATAAATCAAAGTTGATTTGTTATTTCAAAAATGTCTTGTGATTTATGAAATTCACATGTGATTTGTGATATTACACGTGATTAAAGAAACAAATCACATTCGATTTTTATAGTTCGTTGAAAATATATCGAAAAATCTGTTTACTGAAAGATGGTGCTTTTTGCTACTCCCTCCGTCCCAAATTAATAGTTCACGTTTCATTTTTGAGATGTCCCAATTTAATTGTCCACCACTAAAAATAAATAATTGATCTAGTTTATCATATTACCTCTGTTTGAAAATATTATTATAAATTTTAAAGAAAACTTTAATTAATTAGCTAAAGGTAAAACAGTCATTCCGCTAAAAGATAAGAAAGAGAAAACAGTAATAAATGGATTTTCTTAAACTGTTTTTTTTCGTGGGACAATAATTTTGAGACTAACAATTTATCATTTGTAAAGTATTTTATTTTATTTAAAAAAATTGGTGGAATGTGAGGTTTTTTTTAATTAAAAAATAAATGGCTAACAGAGTTAATCATCAAAAATTGTCATCTATACGTATTGGAAACCAAGGAATCATCCAGAAAAGATTACCATGAACGATATACTCATATCTTCCATATATTTAATCACTTCGATCTTAAACAGATGGAAGACCGACAGTCGTGTTCCTGCTACAAGCCTACAACTACGTATCACTAATGGCGTTACAACTAGTAATTAATGACATTACTCAACAGCATAGAGTGAGCATAACATTTTACGAGCGAAATAATTAGCGTAAGAAAACATATTCCTGTTTCCAGGAACCATAATCGTCGCGTCAGGGCACAGGTCAAGCGGGTCATTGAACAACTGCAGAGAAATGGGTCAAGAGTCGGCTGCGCCGGGTTCACATTTAACATTTTGAAACTCGTTATCTTGTGTACTTAACTAGTTGAAAAGTTAGGCGTTAGTCCGACCCAGTCCGATCCATGACCCCTTTCACCTGAGTTGTTCAAACAACCCGTTTGACTGCAACCATTTTGACCCCTGATCCGAACTGTCCGACCCTGTTTGCCAGTTCCATGTGTTTGCTAAGAACCAACGGTGGCTTGGAAGTCGGTTGGGAAGGAAATGGTAGTTGTATTTCTCCATCACCTAGTTCGACCCATGAGGCAAACAAAATTACCCGAAGTGACACTATAATGCTAAAATAGGTTAGAATTACCAAGTCTAGATTTGTTCAACATTTCAATAGCTTCATAACCTTCGTGGATGCACTATTGCTGTCTACGTGTTGGTCTTTCACTGAGCTTGTTCACGAGCTTAAGACATCAATGTAAGGCCAATATGGTATCTTATAGCAACATTAAGCAAATTTACAATTTCATAGTTCCTGCAAAATGAATTACTAGAATAAATCTCTAACAAAATGATTTACAACTCATCATTGACTAATAAGTCTTTTTCAAATGTTTTGCGGAACCCTTCATGATCATGAAGATAACGTTCTATAAAACGGGCATAAAAGTCTTTCAACTTTTGCGGAGGTCGTGCAATTCCTAATTGATCTGATAGCCAATCCAAGTATTCCATCTGTAAAATGATTGACAAAACAAATTGAGTAAATACATAAGGTTAAAAAGAAAAAGTATAGCTTATCTGCATCTGAATATGAAATGAAACTGGAAAGTTTACATTATGACTAAGCGAATGAGTGTGACTTTTGGGGATCCCCTTTTCTTCCATTTGCCTATATATTTGTTCGACATCATGCAACATCTCTTTTTCTGAAGGCAATGAAACCTTCCCCGATAATGCACGAGCAATCCACATAGACTGCAATTCGGCTGGAAGGAATGTCATACCCTAATAATATTATACCATCATGGTCCAATGTTATTTGATTTGCAACTTTTCTACTAGTTAACATGGTTTTTGTGAAAAACGAAATATAAACAACCACCTCAGTGAACTGACCATGTGAAATAGACCGACGAACGATAGTTTTGGGGCAAGTTGGGGAGGGAAAACATTCCCGTAAGTAGGTGCAACACGCTTGTCATAAACACTTACAATGTCGATTGCTTTTAGAAATGGAATATGGAATTCATACCTATATAACACATTTCCATAATTATTATGACCTTGTAATATGCTACTGGCAAACACAACCTGTCATCTAAAAAGGAATAAAAATTTGTAAAAGGTATTGAGCCAACCCGTTCAACTTATGAGGCTGTGACGCGTTTGAGTCCCAACCCGTGACCGTTGGACACGTTTAAAATGAAACGTCTGACCTGTGACATACCCACCCATTTTGCCACCTCCAAAATTATATACCTAAAGGATAAAATGTAGTTGTGGTTCTTACCCTGTACAATGAATTATTGTGTCTGCTTTAATAGAGACTTCATCTTGAAACTTAACTGTGCCATCTTTGTAAACACCATCTATCTATAAAAATATATAAAGATAAGTGAGTTTCAATTTATATATTAGTTCCTTTTTTTCACTACAAGTAATATATACCTTGGAGTGCTGCCATATATTATCGTATTTGTCCAGTTTTGCGACCTTGACATTTGCCGATCTTGATGACAAGTGAACTTCTTTCGAAATAGTGGCTAATTCTCTTGATATGTCATAAGCACTTGACTCGTTGCCGATGATAACTACTACCTGTGAAATATCGTAAATTCCTCAAACACATAAATTAAAAATCACTAAAGTTTAGGTAAATTATTGATTAGTAAAAGGAAAATTGAGAAACAAACCTGATCTTGAAATGGTTCGGGAACTCGATAGTTATGAGCATGCAATTGCTTGTTTGGCCATTCAAGGATCCCTGGAATGTCCATAGCCACTCTAGGTTGACTGTTGTGACCATTACAAACAATCACGGCATCAAACACCTCTGTCGATATTGAACTTGCCCCAATCATCTTCCACTCGACCATAAACTCATTCCCCGATTCAAGTAATTCAACTCTAGTAACTTCCGAATTGAACCTTATGAGCTTCGTTACTCCATAGTTCTCCGCAAAATCTTCGCCCAATACCGTAAAAACTCTTCATGCCCAGGAAACATCCTTGGATCACCGTATTCTTTCCCTTCAAACATATAATCCGAGAATCCCATTATTTGACGTTGACTATTTGTGCGTAAAGATTTGTATATTGTGGCGTGAATAATTTCTCTATCTGGATCAAGTCCTAGTAAATCAGACTCGGTCCTTGGATCATAGACCCAAATACCACCCAGTTGGTTTGATTTTTCGAAAACCACTACTTCATGATATTCTCTTTCAAGCTCTTGAGCCGCAATTAACCCACAAAGACCAGCCCCAATGACAGCCACCTTCAATGGAGTTGGCATAGCTTTTTTTAGATTTTGGTCGATAAGTTTAAACAATTGAATCATTTTTCTTATATGGTGAACAACAATGAGCATCTTTTACAAATCTGTCGTTGACTAAAATTAAAATAATACCAAAAAATATTACCCTAGGGCACCATGTTGTCTTCCGAAATTAAAACATACTCCATCATTTCCAAAATTATTGTCTTCCGACAAAACCACTCAGTTTAAGAAAAATGCATTTATTACTATTTTCTCTTTCTTATTTTTTATCAGAATGACAGTTTTACCGTTTGCTAATTAATTAAATTCCTCTTTAAAGTTTGCAATAATAATTTAAGCAAAGGTAATGTGGTAAACATGATCAAAGTTCCCTTGGTCTATCACCATTTTCAGTTTCTGGATGAGTGATTTCAGTCATGATATAGGGACCATCATAAATGGTTCGCTTGAGTAGCTCTCTATTTGGTTTAGTATCAACATATCTCATAAATCATGATTTCCATTGAGCATTGCTACCCGGTGTAAGCATTGGTGGACGTTCCTTGGAACTAGCTGCCATAATGTCATTGTGCATTTGACTGTTGTTTGTTGAAGTAGACATGATGAATGATTGAAGTAATGTTATTGTTCTTATGAAATGGTGATGGATCTTAAGTAGATATATAGATTGATATTATTGTGGTATGTTGTTGTTTGAAATCATGGTAAAGGTACTAACTTTGAAAGTTTTTTGTCATTTAGGTGTGAAAGTTGCAAACTTTATCTTTTGTTTGAGCGATTTGGTTGTAAAGGACTAATGGTAAAAATACTTTGTAGTTAAAGGTTAAGACTTAAAAGGGATTAACACTCGTTATTTTTTAACAAACCAAGGACAAACTATGTGAAATATTTTCACTTAAAGGGTTTAAGAAAACTAGTTAACAATCGTTAAGGGTTAAGTAACAAGGACTAATTGTGAATATAGTTACACGTTGAGGGTAGCCAATGTAAAATAGGATTAAGGCTTGAAACTTTCATGCAAATCAAAACCATAGACCTTTGACTCACTATACTCAGTATTTACCGAGTTGTAACTCACCCGAAGCCAAAATAAGCTCACGTTTGCTTGTTATCTTCAATGCAGATTCACTTCTTTTGCATGTAGCTTGTTCGCTTCTTGTACAACCTTTCTCGTTCGCTACTTGCAAAAGTAAACTCGCTCGCTTCTTTAAAAAACAATCTAGATTCGCTTGATTTGAAATTGAACCTGGTTCGCTTGTCACAAACACTTCTCGTTGCTACTTGCAAACTCAATTTAGTTTCGCTTGATTTTAACCTAAGCATTTTCGCTTGTTTCGAAAAATTTCAAGACTCGCTTGATTTAAAGATGCTTGGTTCGCTATTTCAATAACTAAGACATGGTTTGCATGTTTAAAAATGTAAATCAATGTCGCTTGTTTCAAAACAACAAACACGTTCGCTTGATTCAAAACACAAAAATAGATTCGCTAGTCTCAAACTTTGGGTTACAAGTTTTCTTTGTTTCGCTTTTCTCAAACAAAGTTCGCTTATTTTAAACTCCAAACTCGTTCGCCATTATCAAACTAGGTTCACTAGTTTTATAAACCAAACCGTCCTTGTGTACTTTTCCTAAATTCGCTAGTTTTAAAAGTAACACACACGTTTTTTAAAAACACAAATCTTAACATACACACGTTTTTAACACTGAAAAACAGAAACTTTAACAAGAATAATCATTTTATATCAAAAAGCATACGGTTTTATGTGTTTAAAACTTGAGACATGATGTTTTTTTAAACAAATAAGCCACGAAATAAGCTTAACACAGCCATAAACACCGTATTCTGCCTGAGGCTCTGATACCACTTATTGGCCTTTATTACTTCACCATTTCACACAATCACTAACACACTTTGGTAGAAAAGTAAAGAGAAGAGCTAAAGAGAGAAAGAGATGAAGGGATGTTAGATTGCACCAAGTAAGGAGAAAACACAAACAACTAACCCCCTTTCCTTCCATAGAAAGGGGTATTTATAGTGCACACAAGCTGGGAACGCCTAGTTCCCTTGTGGTTGGGCCGGGCTCGGTTTTGGTTGGGCTTTTGGCCCGAAACACATACAAGGTTAGATTAAACCTCGAGCCCGTGATCCCGACTAGCCTATTACACTGATTACAAAGTGACATAAACGTAAAGACCTTCCATATTACATACTGAAGTTTACTTCCTTTGTTTGACAATAAGCCTGAAATAAGCTTAACACAACCATAAACACCCTAAGCTACCTGAGGCTCTTGATACCACTTATTGGGCTTTGTTACTTTACCATTTCACATAATCACTAACACACTTTAGTAGAAAAGTAGAGAGAGAAGTAAAGAGAAGAGCTAGAGAGAGAAAGATATAAAGGGATGTTGTATTGCACCAAGTTAGGAGAAAACACAAACAACCAGCCCCCTTTCCTTCCATGAAAAGGGGTATTTATAATGCACACAAGCTAGTGCAACGCCTAGTTCCCTTGTGGTTGGGTCGGGCTCGGCTTTGGTTGGGATTTTGGCCCGAAACACATAAAAGGTTAGATTAAACATCGAGCCCGTGGTCCTAACTAGCCTATTACATTGATTACAAAGTTACATAAACGTAAAGACCCGTCATATTAATTATATAATGAATTTTGCTTCCTTCGTTTGACTTAATATTTTGAGGCTAACACTTATCCTTATTATTTATATACATTACTAATGGGAGGTTGTTTTTAATCTTAACTTTCATATATTTGACGGAAGGATTTCCGATATATGGTGCTTACATATTCCTACCAGGGATGGAACATCTTTTATGGGTCTCCATCTCTCAGTAGGGCTGAGCAACTAGTCAAACCTCACCAGAGCCGATGAAACTCGACCCGAACCGAAAGATGATTTTGAGAAAAATATAAACCGAGAACCGAAACGAAGTTGACCTAGAAAAACCAAAACTGAACCGAAGTTAACTTATCAAAACCGATTTAGATAGTATAGTGTATTTTTCTCGGTTTTGACCCAAACCGAACCGAACCGAGCAAAACCGAAACCGAAAACCATAATTATATAAAACTGAAAACCAAACCGAATGAGGTCGGTTCAATTCGATTCGGCTCAGTATATCGGTTCGGTTCGGTTTTCGGTTGATTTTGCTGCTTTGTGATGTCTTCTCGGTTTGTTTGGTGAATAATTAAGATTAGTGAGATGGTGAGTGAGATAGTGAGAGACTCTCACTATCTAACTCAAGGATCAACGTATTTACTTCATGCTTTTATTTGCTTTGTGATGTCTTCACTGTTTGTTTGGTGAATAATTAAGATTAGTGATATTATACTTCATTATTGTTAAGTTTCCAACTGGATCAATGAAGTCATCTAGCTCTAGAGTTAATTAGCTGATTAAGACTTTAAATGTTGGTGTTATGACAACTTTACTCAGTTGGGAGAAAAAAGAGGGTCGGCATAACATTTAGGAGATTTATATGCGTCATGTTGATTGTTACCAAGGAATGCGATAATCATCAGAAGTTATAGATAACATATACCAACCAGACACTGCATAATCTCAATTGAAGAAAGGGCCAATTTCATATTTCCCCAACTTAAATATCATAATTCCATATTTTCTCAACACATGCTTTAAATGCATTGTACTTGTGCATTAAAAACATATGTTTTGGGTAAATATGGAATTTTGATATTCAAGTTGGGTAAGTATGGAATTAAATAGGTATACAAAAAACTAGAACAAATTATGAAGTTTGAAATGATCATGTACCTCGGAGGTTAGCGATAGAATTCAGAAATGGGAAAAGGCTTTTAAACAGTTGTTACTCAAATGTGCCTTAAATGATAACTTGAAGTTGAACCACATCGATTTTCAAAGGTAATCCAAAATGTGGTCCAGAACATCACGAATATCATTTCCAGTCTCTTTTATTTCTTTGAGATTTCTGAGTTTTCCATATGTGGAGAGTTTCAAAATAATGATACAATAATCTGAATGCATTTATATGTATGTATTTATATACCCCCATTACCATTTCCAGTTGACTTAAGACGCTAACATAATGCATATTTCTTCTTTTGGATCAGATCTTGTGAAGCTGGTAGAAGATACAATTAGGTTCGAAAATGACAAATTTCCAGACATACCATTATATCTTGTTGGTGAATCAATTGGTGGATGCCTTGCACTAGCTGCTGCTGGCGGTACCCCACATATTGATCTTGTGTTAGTTTTGGCAAATCCAGGGTAAGAGTGTTGGGTTTTTACAACTATTAACCATTAAAGATCACGAGTACGCAGCGGAATAAAGATAGATCACGTATAGAATATGTAATTAACAAAGGGATCAAGAACGCGTACCTTTTAGCAATTAACGAATACACCGTCTTGAATATACGCGTGTGTATAATAGATAATACTACGCAAAACCAGTTACCAAAGAAGATAACCTCTATGGTATGCACACACTACACGTCACCGAGATACGTTAGGATGCTAGTCCTTTCTTCACGAATAAAACAATCGAACACAGTGTTCTTGTTTTGAATATTAGTGTCATGCGATCGAATCTCATAACTGAATTTATAATCGATCGTATATCATAATAGAAGGAATAGAATTAGCACATGCAAAGTAAATATTGCATGCAAAATCAACTCAAGTGTATGCATACGTATGATTTAACAATAGCATGCACAACATATTGATTTTCTATTCTAGTCAAACTCATGAGAAAAGGAAAAGGTTTTGGTATTACTTTTGTGTCGTCAAACGATTTGACTTTTGATATCATATATATCCTTTTCTATTTTTTATCTGAATGAATGGCAAGGGGGTTTATATATAGCCTAAAACTTGTTGTCCAAGTCATGCTCAAACACCTCCTCTTGTTTGCTAGAAACGACATTCGGACCCCTCCTTCTTTTCTTGTTCGACCATTTAATTATTTCGTGAAACATATTAATATAATTAATATACGATAAATATATTAAATACATTAATAAACGTATCCTCTGTGTAAACGCGTGTGCCCCCATAGGCTCATATATTTCTGGCCGTATATTTATTTATGATATGGACATATCCCAACAGCTCCCACTTGGACATGTCAGAATAAATATAACAACATTGGTAAAGCGTCTAGCAACAGCGCCAATGTGTCCGCAGAAATACCTGAGAGTACTTTTCAGTAGAAGTCACAGTTAAATGATATATGAATTTACAATCCTTTGTTTCCATACTGTGTTAAAAATGGATATGGATCAATAGTCATTCCATTAATTAACGATTATGTTTCTCGTATATATGATTAATCTAGATTACCAAAAATCATTGAGACATATCTACCTGAGTTTTTGGGTGCGGCCACACATACATCTGATTAACCCTAAAGGGCCCAGGGTATCATACTCAACTAAATTTGAAGGAACAAATTCTTTATTGCCTACAAGTGTCCAGTCATCAGTAGCATATACCATTCTGACATAGCCCTTATAGTTACCGGTTGTGGGTGGGGGTGGGGGGGGGCCTTTTATCAGGATAACTTAATACTATATCAAGAAGAATATCCACATATGCTAAAACACTTGCATCTCAAGTCTAAGAGTTATAAATAAAATCACTTAAAGATTCACTTAATGACGGCCGAGATCATAAAGTGATAACTTGTAGGTTTGGAGGAATATCCAAATATTATCTTATAATAATCATGTGAGTTTAGTGGACTTACCTTATATCACCAATATCAAATATCTCAATATCACCAATCGAGCTCAGAATTGTCTTAGTTTAACACTATTCCCATATTGTTAATCGACGAACGATTAATTTAGAACAATACATTTATTTATTCATCGATTTAAACATGCAAATCTAAGACACAATTTATATAAATATAACCAAAATATATAATAAAAAAAAAAATGTTTTGGGGGGGGGGGGGGGGGGGGGGGGGGGTTATATATTATATATATATTTTTTTTTGGTTGGTTTTTTTTTATTTTTTTTTTGGTTTTTTAATAGGATGTATTATGGTAGTTTTGGGTCATTTTATAAAGATCCAAAGACTAAATAATCAAATGAAGGATAATTCTAGTACAAATCATGCCTCAAGATACACAATCGTACTTGTTGACAAGATTAGTTTCATATTCAACAGATTTGATCTTTAGGAATTTTAAGAATACTTATTTCAAGAATTCAATAAGTGATAGTTCTGAAAATCTTGATAAGTGTTTGGACGTTATATCCACAGATCGTTAATATGACACACTAAATCTCAGCAACTATTGAAAACAATCAATCGTTCACCACTTCCAAAAGTGTAAACAGTCTTATTCTATAATGTAATAATGCAACTATGCTCACATTTGAGCACAACTAGTTCACATGAACACATCAAAAATGAAAATTATACCATGACTAGTATTGATGTCCATCTCAAATCGATTTAGCATCCGTGGACACAAACAACCCATGCTATTAAATCCGTAAACATTGAATAGTCCTCTTAATAATGTTTGCACCTCCATGAACTCTAAGCTCATTGGTTTATTCTAATTGCACAATAAATTGTTGCAATAATATCCTTAGATTTCCATTACTCTGGACAAATCCATAATCTAAGAAGAATTCCAAAACCAAACATAATCTATTAAAATATTCAATTCAATGATTATCTAATAACTTCCGATTAAATACCAATGTTGTCAAATCATCTTGCATTCATGCATGATACAACTATCTCTACACAATATGAATGTATCAGTAACGAATCCTTTAGTCTAACACAAGATTTCATTCAATGTTCCACTCTTATCAAAGATATCCATCCATTGAGACTTTCTAAATGTATGTCAAATTGTGTTAGATTTATATACCGCATGATGTTCATACAATGCACATATATTTGTCACGGTTGTCTATTTTAATTTTCTAAATCTTTCAGGTGAAAGGACCTGAACATATTAACGCCCACTAGCTTTTTAGAAATTCCTCAGGATTATCTTTATTAAGAATTAAACCATAAGATTAAGTCTCCTAGATGCTTGCAATGATCCATACTTCGGATTCTTGTGTTTGTACACTTTATAAAGGATTATATGAATTCATAAACTCCTTTGATTACTAACCGTCCTCGCAAAAGCAATCATTCAAGGAAGAAATTTAAATTCTATTGTCATATTTCATCTATATGAACACTAGTATGACAGTCAACCATCTTTATATAATTAATGCACATAGAAAGAGTATTTAATCACAATCAATTGCTTGAATATGATTAAAATCCTATCATAATGTATGCATTATGTATGTGTACAACATTGCCCTTATGAGTTTGAGAACCAAGAACATAACCACTTGGGTTTTTCTTCTCTTTTAAAACTCATTCTAACTTTACACTTTAACTGTTTAGTTAAAGATCAATCAAGTTCCAAAATTGATTATCTTGTAGACAACATCTTAACATTCATAGTTTGAGTTATTTGTCAAATTTAAAATTCAACAATGCATATTAATGGTTACACCATGATACCGAATTCAAAATTCAATAATGCATCTTTAATCAGGTTCCCAGTTCCTGTGACTCAATTCCTCAATATTGAAATAACATTTATCAATCAAGTATTTGAGGTATCCTTACGGATCTATGAACAAGAATTATATCATTATGAGGTTTAACATTTACATGTAATATTTACTTGTAAAGCCTCAGTAAGATATTCACTAGCGTGTTTAGAAGGTTATGTATTTGAATTTTTTTATGCTCTTAAGAATCTAAAACGCTCCACCACTTTTTGTAATTAAAGACTCTTCTCTAATTACTTAGCTTGTAGAGTAACAATAATTTGTTCTCTTTTGGGACATTACAAGATACATTGACAGTTCATATGTTTAGTTTGTTAATATCATTCTTCATAAGAATTTTAACAAATTTAGATGTCTTATTAACCTTCTAGGTTGGAGTTATATTGAGTATATACAAGACATACTCAATTTCAAACCTTGACAGATTTTAGAGGTAAAATATTTAAGTTATCAAAATCAAATAATTTCAAAGAATTTGATTCAACACTCTAGACATACCATGAATATGTGGTATTCTATGAGTAATTTTATTGTGAGACTTTACCACAATCTTTATATAACTTAATATTATTTTAGGTTACATACTAATCAATTGTGTCAAACCAAATTGAATATATAGTATTTAAAACCTATTTGCATGCAATAATGTTATGCTTAACTAGTTCCAAGAACGCATCCCATGTTAACCAACCTTATTTTGCCTTTGAACAATTCAAGGACTTTTGTTCATGTCATAGCCAGAAGATATAACTTACTTTATGTTATAAGTCTTTTAACAATTAACGGACTTAATGTTTATTAATTTACAATAAACATAAACATATTTAACTAAAGTAATTCTGAACGCTTACTTTATGTTATAAGTCTTTTAACAATTAACGGACTTAATGTTTATTAATTTACAATAAACATAAACATATTTAACTAAAGTAATTTTGAACACACCTGACTTGGCTTTCATAGTAATTCACGTTAATAAGAATTACTTCATTAGTTGTGACATTCCAAGAGCACATAAACCTTTTACTCGAAGTAGTTTATAAATTAAGATTACTTTATTATTATGGACATTCCAAAAACACATAAACATTTTACTTGAAGTAGTCTTTAATTCATATCTCGACATATTGTTTCTTACCTTACGGTCAAGAGAACCTTTAATCATATCGTTATTGTCATGTGTTGTACCTTGCACATAATAAATGATTTCTCCACTTGTCATGGCACAACCACAAAACACATAGTAAAACCACACGACATTCGTTTGTTTATACAGACAATATGATAGTGTCATAGATATTAGCTTTACAAGTAGATATAGAATCACTTTGTTTAATAAGAAATAGTGCACGACTATCCTTAAAACCATGAGTGTCTATAGTTGGAAAATTATGCATTATCTCAAGATAAACAAGAAATAATCTAGGTTACTACCAAGATAAAGAACCTTGTAGCTCCCACTGAATTTGACAGCATCACATGAATGTCTTTAATTCAGAAATAAATCGTGATGCTCCCACTGGATTTGACAACATTGCAAGTGTTCCATAACCAGTGAAAACAAATAGTGATCTATTTACTTTCCAACTCTCTTTGAAATCTTAATTAGTAACATTTACTTGGATTTCAAAAGTTCTACTATGTAGATGAGGGACTATCCATCAATGCTATTGATTAACTTGAAAATTGGGCATGCAATTTCCTCCTTAATTTAGATTAAGACAAACTACGTAGTATTATTATCCTAGTTGCGCTTTCCCATTTTTGCGGTAATAATGGTATTTTTCTAATCAAGAACTCATAAAACATCTTACATTAAGATGTTACCATTTGATAGCTTTAAGAACATATTCTCTAGTTATCTATATGTCTTATATCTTTCAAAATATTCACCATGAAATCTATATGAAAATATAAGTCATGCAATATACTACTTTAAGCTTCCTATGAGTTTGATACATTAGAACAATTCCTGCGTTCCTATTATAACTTTTCTAGTAGCAAGTAGATATTAGGAATGAGTCTCCTTGTTCCTTACAAGGAAAGGAGTCTCGGTTTGACTTCTTTGATAAAGAAACAAACCATTGTTTACGGTTTTATCGTTGCATTAATACTATTAATAGAATTGCAAAATTTAATTTCAGTATTTTCGATAATACTCTTTGAAGAAAATTAACTACCCATGTTTATTCAAATAAACAATTAATTTTCTAAGGTTAGGATCCTACTTGACATACCACCACCACATCAGTTGATCTGCTAGTGATGATGTATTCAAAAGGTAATCAACGATTGATAATTCACAACATTTGTAACTCCTAAACCATATGAGACTTACTTTATTACAATAATGATTATAGTAAAGCCCATGTTTCATCCCATCTATGCCATGTGTAATAGGTCTAACCACAACAACGCTAAGTCGTCCAATCAAAAACTGTGATTATGTAACACTCACCGTCTCACGGAAAAGCGTATAATCACCTTGAGACTGCAAATCTACACACGTCTCACGCATAGTAAAGAGCAATCTACAAGTGTTTTTACAAATTGGATGGCAACAACTTAGTTGAAAAAGGGTATTTTATTTGACGTGTCAAATATGTACGAAGAAGCATGCATACATCTTCGTATCATAGATTTTAATAAAAACTTTATTCTCAATTAAGTTATTATTACGGTATCACCTATTATCACGAACCTTATACATAAATAGTGAGACCTAAGAATAGACGATTCAACGATCTTTAAATATAAAGATTTGCCTTTTATCAACGGGAAAGATTAAAAATGCTAAAAATCATTCAAACCCTAGAACCATTTCGCGACTCCTACATAAGTATACAAGGTAAGGAAGCTCACAACGTAGTCAGGGTAATTTATAGTGTAATGGTATCTACAGACCGATAGTTTTGATGAGTCTCCCCGAACCTTGTCCTTGCAACTAAATAGACTTTGCATCCCGTCATGATAAAAATAAAACTTTAATTTAAAGAATACATTACAACTATAAAAAGCTAGTCGAGTATATGAAGATTTTATATCGGATGTAAAGCCGTATCCACTTTTGACTTTTGGTGCATAATGTCCATAATACAATCATTTTCGATAATCATTAGTCATGTTTATGTTTGTTTTTCGAAAAACCCTTTTATTTTCTCACAAGTCAAACTTAAAATAAAATAACATAAACACAAAACTAATACATATAACACTTATTTCAAAAGAAACACTTAACAATTAAGTCATGCAAATATCCATTATGATCCTATTTTATCTAAGTATTTAAAACATGTATATATTCATATAAGGCTCCTTCGTCCTAAAAACTCCGGCCACATCCATCGATATAATCGATTGCGTAAGCCATATACAAATATATACCACATAGCACATAAAATTTAAAACAACCTTTAGGCCCCATAAAGACATAGCTAAGGTCTTCCCTAGCTTTTAAAGTCGTGGATCGAAACCACATAAATTTAATGTCTATGTTTTAATTCTTGATCATCATATTTGCATAAAACTCTTTTAACAATTAACAAGATTTATATCACATATCCCTCCATGATAAATTGCATGTATTTATCATGGATGCCGAATTAACAATTAATTTTAAACATAAAACTGATCAATTAACAATTAAACGCATCAAGTTTTATCCATAAAATTTCATACAACTTAGAATTCGTCTAATTAATTTTATAATCAATAAAGATTGAATCTTGATGCACAAAGATCGAATCTTTATGCATAAAACGCCCAAAGGGCTTAAAAATTAATCAAGAATCTTAATTTGTCAAATTTTATTACTTTGTAACTACAAATTCTATACGATGGCTCGTGATGCCACTGTTGGGTTTTTACAACTATTAACCATTAAAGATCACGAGTACGCAGCGGAATAAAGATAGATCACGTATAGAATATGTAATTAACAAAGGGATCAAGAACGCGTACCTTTTAGCAATTAACGAATACACCGTCTTGAATATACCCTTGTGATATAGTAATGACTACGCAAAACCGTCCCAAAGTAGAAACCTCTAGTAAATGCACACACTACACGTCACCGAGATACGTTAGGATGCTAGTCCTTTCTTCACGAATAAAACAATCGAACACAGTGTTCTTGTTTTGAATATTAGCGTCATGCGATCGAATCTCATAACTGAATTTATAATCGATCGTATATCATAATAGAAGGAATAGAATTAGCACATGCAAAGTAAATATTGCATCAAAATCAACTCAATGATGCACACGTAAGGAATTAACAATAGCATGCCAACATATTGGATTTATCTATTCTAGTCAAACTCATGAGAAAAGGAAAAGGTTTTGGTATTACTTTTGTGTCGTCAAACGATTTGACTTTTGATATCATATATATCCTTTTTCTATTTTTTATCCGAATGAATGGCAAGGGGGTTTATATATAGCCTAAAACTTGTTGTCCAAGTCATGCTCAAACACCTCCTCTTGTTTGCTAGAAACGACATTCGGACCCCTCCTTCTTTTCTTGTTCGACCATTTAATTATTTCGTGAAACATATTAATATAATTAATATACGATAAATATATTAAATACATTAATAAACGTATCCTCAGTGTAAACGCGTGTGCCCCCATAGGCTCATATATTTCTGGCCGTATATTTATTTATGATATGGACATATCCCAACAAAGAGCTTATCAGTGCAAGTCATTGTATTTACGCTATATGATTGGTCATTTGGTCATTTATTGACTTCTCTTATCAAATGCCTCGTTCATCTTTATGAAGCTACAAGTTTTGGGAAGTCGCAGTTGCAACCTCTAGTACCTATTCTGAAAATAATACCTGGATACATTCGCCCCGGCCTTCCTTATATGATGAGCTTAATAACATATTTTTTCAATGAGTAAACCGCAAAATACATCTATATGGTTTCAACTTTCTCACACAATATATCTATGTTAAAAAGTTTTGACAGTCTACATCCTTCGTTAGGCAAACGTTTGACATAATATATCCATGAGGACGAACGATGCAAATATTTTTTCGTTATCTTCTCACGAGGGATGTATTGTGTAAAAAAAACCACATGGATGTATTTTGCAAATATTTTATTTTTATTTTGATTTTTTTGATTTTTTTTGATGCTAAAAAACCTACTTGCAATCTCAAACAAAGATTTAGTAAATTAAAATCACTTACAAGATTCACTTAATGACGCCGATCCATAAAGTGATAATCTTGTTAGTTGAGGAAAATCGATATTCATCTTATGAATATCATGTGAGTTTAGTGACATATCCTTAATATCACCAATAACAATACTTCAATATCACCAATCACTCAGAATTGTCTTAGTTTAACACTATTCCCATATTGTTAATCGACAACGGATTAATTTAGAACAATACATTTATTATTCATGGATTTAAACATGCAAATATAAGACACAATTTATATTAAATATAACCCATATACCTCGTATCATTATCATTAATAAAATTGTCTAAACATCCCTTATCCAAATACTAAATAGATCAAATGCATGATAATTCTAGTTGACAAATCATGCCTCAAGATACGACAATCGTACTTGTTGACAAGGCTTAGATTTCATAATTTCAACTAGATTTGATCTTTAGGAATTTTGAGAATACTTATTTCAAGAATTCAATTAGTGAAGTTCTTGAAAATCTATGATGAATGTTTGTACGTGTATATCCACATATCTTAATATTGACACACTATATCTCATCAACTATTGAAAACAATCATCTTTCACCACTTCCAAAAGTGTAAAGCATTCTTATTCTATAATGTTATAATTGCAACTATTCTCAACATTTGAGCACAACTAGTTTCACAAATGATCATCATCAAAAGTGAAATAAATACCATGACTAGTATTGAGTGTCATCGTCAAATTCGATTTAGCATCCGGTACACAAACAACCCCATGCATTTAAATCCGTAACAATGAAGATTCTCCATAATAATGTTTGGCACCTCATGACTCTAAGCTCATGTTTTTATTCTAATTGCAGACAATAAATTTTGTGCAAGTAATATCCTTAGATTTTCCCTACTCTGGACAAATCCATAAATCTAATAAGAAGTTCAAAACTCAAATCATAATCAATTAAAATATTCAATTCAATGATTATCTAATAACTTCCGATTAAATACCAATGTTGTCAAATCATCTTAGCATTCATGCATGATACAACTGATTCTCTACACAATATGAATTACATAACTATCCTTTAGTCTAACTCAAGATTTCATTCATGTTCCATCTTATCAAAAGATATGCATCCATTGAGACTTTCTAAATGGTATGTCAAATTGTGTTAGATTTATATACCGCATATGTTTATAGCAATGAACATATATTTCAAGGTTGTATATCTAATTCCTAAATCTATCAGGATAAGGAACCTGAACATATTACTCCCACTGAGCTTTTAGAATTCTCAGAGTTATCTTTATATTTAATATTAAACATAAGATTTATTCTCCTAGATGCTTGCAATGATCATACTCGGATTCCTTGCTGTTTGTAAAAAAAAAAACACTTTATAAAGATTATATGAATTCATAAAACATCCTTTGATTACTAACCGTCCTCGCAAAATTCAATCATTTCAGAGAAATTTACATTCTATTGTCATATTTACATCTATATGAACACTAAGTAAGACAGTCCAACCATCTTATATAATTAATGCACATAGAAAGAATATTTAATCACAATCAATTGCTTTAAATATGCATTAAATCTATCAAATGTTGCGATATATGTATGTGTACAACATTGCCCTTATGATTTGAAACAGAACATAACCACTTTTGGTTTATTCTTCTCTTTTAAAAAACTCATTCCTAAATTTTACACTTTACAACTGTTTAGTTAAAGATCAATCAAAGTTTCCAAAATTTGATTGATCTTTATAGACAACATCTTAACATTCATAGTTTGAGTCATTTGTCAAATTTAAAATTCAACAATGCATATTAATGGTTACACCATGATACCGAATTCAAAATTCAATAATGCATCTTTAACAGGTTCCCATGATCCTGTGACTCATATTCCTCAATATTGAAATAACATTTATCAATCAAGTATTTGAGGTATCCTTACGGATCTATGAACAAGAATTATATCATTATGAGGTTTAACATTTACATGTAACATTTACTTGTAAAGCCTCAGTATGATATTCACTAGCGTGTTTAGAAGGTTATGTATTTTGTATTTTTTATCTCTTTAAGATCTAAAACGCTCCCACTCACTTTTTGTAATTAAAGACTCTTCTCTAATTACTTAGCTTGTAGAGTAACAATAATTTGTTCTCTTTTGGGACATTACAAGATACATTGACAGTTCATATGTTTAGTTTGTTAATATCATTCTTCATAAGAATTTTAACAAATTTAGATGTCTTATTAACCTTCTAGGTTGGAGTTATATTGAGTATATACAAGACATACTCAATTTCAAACCTTGACAGATTTTAGAGGTAAAATATTTAAGTTATCAAAATCAAATAATTTCAAAGAATTTGATTCAACACTCTAGACATACCATGAATATGTGGTATTCTATGAGTAATTTTATTGTGAGACTTTACCACAATCTTTATATAACTTAATATTATTTTAGGTTACATACTAATCAATTGTGTCAAACCAAATTGAATATATAGTATTTAAAACCTATTTGCATGCAATAATGTATATGGCTTTAACTAGTTCAAGAACTCTATCCATGTTAACCATACATTATTTTGCCTTTGAACAATTCAAGGACTTTTGTTCATGTCATAGCCAGAAGATATAACTTACTTTATGTTATAAGTCTTTTAACAATTAACGGACTTAATGTTTATTAATTTACAATAAACACAACATAAATAACTAAAGTAATTCTGACGCTTACTTATGTTATAAGTCTCTTCTTAACAATTACGTACTTAATGTTGTATTAATTACAATAAACATAAACAATTTTAACTAAGTAATTTGAACACCACCGTCTTGGCTATCAGAAGTAATTATCATTGTTAATCAAGATTACTTCATTAGTTGAGACATCCAAATACTAAACCATTTACTCTGAAGTCGTTTATAAATTAAGATTACTTTATTATTTTGGACATTCCAAAAACAGTATAAAACATTTACTTGAAGTAGTCCTTTAATTTCATATCTCGACATAATGATTCTTACACCTTACGTTCAAGAGGAACCTTTAATCAAATTCGTATGTCATGTGTTGTACCTCGCACATAATAAAGATTTCTCCCACGTTGTGCATGGCACAACATCATAACACATAGTAAAAACCACAACGACATCGTTTGTTTATACAGACACTATGATAGTGTCATAGAAAAAAGCTTTAAAAGTAGATAAAAATCACTGAGTGTTTAATAAGAAATAGTGCACGACTATCCTTAAAAACCATGAGTGTCTAAAGTTGGAAAATTATGCATTATACCAGATAAACAAAAATAATACTAGGTTTACCTACCAAAGATAAAGAACTTGAGCTCCACGAACCTGAATTTGACAACAAACACATAATGTTTATTTAATTCAGATAAAATCCCGTGTATGCTCCCACAGGATGAACAACATTGCAAGGATTTTCCAATAACCAGTGAAAACAAATAGGTGATTATTTAACTTTTCCAACTCTCTTTGAAATCTTAATTAGTAACATTTACTTGGATTTCAAAAGTTCTATTATGTAGATGAGGGACTATCCATCAATGCTTTGATTAACTTAAAAATTGGGCATGCAATTTCCTCCTTAATTTGGATTAAGACAAACTACTAGATATATTATCCTAGTTTGCCTTACCATTTTGCGGTAATAATGAATTTTAACTAATCAAGAACTCCATAAAACAACTACATTAAGATGTTATCATTTGATAGCTTTAAGAACATATTCTCTAGTTAACTATAGTCATATATCGTTCAAAATATTCACCAATAAACTATATGAAAATCTAATCAGCAATATCCTTAACTTTTAAGCTTCCTATGAGTTTGATTACATTAGACAATTCCCTGCGTTCCTATTATAACTTTCTGGAGCAAGAATATAATTAGGAATGAGTCTCCTTGTTCCTTACAAGGAAAGGAGTCCTCGGTATGACTTCTTTGATAAAAAAGAAACAAACCATGTTTTAACGGTTTTAATGAGGGTGCATTAAAACTATTAATAAGAATTGCAAAATTTAATTTCAGTATTTCGATATAATTCCTCTTTGAAGAAAATTAACTTACCATGTTTATTCAAGATAAACAATTAATTTTTCGAAGGTTAGAGAATGCTACTTGACATACCAAACCACCACCACAACAGTTAGATCTGCCTATGATGATGTATTCAAAAGGTCTCAAGTGATTGAAAATCACAACAATTTGGTAACTCCCTAAACATATGAGACTTTACTTTAATACAATAAATCTAGTAAGCATTGTTTCCATCCCATCTATGCCAGCATTGTAATTAGTCCAAACCACAACAACGCTAGTCGTCCAATCAAAAACGTGTTATGTAACACTCAAACTCGTCCTCACGGAAAAACGTAAATCACTTGAGACTGCAAATCTACACACGTATCACGCATAGTAAAGAGCAATCTACAAGGTGTTTTACAAATTGGATGGCAATCAACTATTTGAAAAAAGGTATTTTTTAATTGACTGTGCCAAATAAATGTACGAAGAAGCATGCATACATCATTCGTATCAGAGAATTTTAATAAAACTTTATTCTCAATTAAGTTAATCTTACGGTAATCCCCTATTATCATCGTATCTTAAACATAAATAGTGAGACCCTTAAAAATTGACCGATTCAACGTATCTTTAAATAAAAGATTTGGCCTATATCACGGGAAAAGAATAAAGATATTAAAATACATTCAAACCCTAACCATCTCGACTCCAACATAGTATACAAGGTAAGGAAGACTACAACGTAGTCAGGTATTATAAGGGTAATGGTATCTACAAGACCGAAAGTTTTGATGAGTCTCCCGAACCTTTGTCCTTAGCAACTATATTATTACTTTTTGCAAATCACGTTCATTGATAAAATTAAAACTTTAATTTAAAGAATACAATTACAACTATAAAATGCTAGTCTAGTTTAATGGAAGACAATTTATATCCGATGTAGCCGAATCCACTTTTGACTTTTTGCATTAGAAAGTCCATAATAAATCTTATTTTCGATAATCATTAGACTTTTTATGTTTTGTTTTCCGAAAAAAACCCATTTATTTTCTCACAATCAAACTTAAAAATAAAATAACATAAAACACGAAACTAATACATAATACACACTTATTTCAAAGAAACACTTAACAATTAGTCATGCAAATATCCCTTATGATCTATTTACCTAATAATTAAAACATGTTATATATTCATAAAAGGCACCTTCTCCTAAAAACTCGGCCACATCCATCGATATAATCGATTGCGAAAGCCATATTACAAAAATAACCACATAGCGACATAAAGTTTAAAACAAACCTTTAGAGCCCCATAAAGACATAGCTAAGGTCTTCCCTATCATTTAAAAGTCGTGGATCGAAACGACATAAATATAATAGTCATATGTTTTAATTCTTGATCATCATAATTGCATAAAACTCTTTAACAATTAACATGATTTATATCACATATCCCTCCATGATAAATTGCATGTATTTATCATGGATGCCGAATTAACAATTAATTTTAAACATAAAACTGATAATTACAATTAAAAACTGCATCAAGTTTTATCCATAAATCTTCATACAACTTAGAATTCGTCTAATTAATTTTATAATCAATAAAGATTGAATCTTGATGCACAAAGATCGAATCTTTATGCATAAAACGCCCAAAGGGCTTAAAAATTAATCAAGAATCTTAATTTGTCAAATTTAATTACTTTGTAACTACAAATTCTATACGATGGCTCGTGATGCCACTGTTGGGTTTTTACAACTATTAACCATTAAAGATCACGAGTACGCAGCGGAATAAAGATAGATCACGTATAGAATATGTAATTAACAAAGGGATCAAGAACGCGTACCTTTTAGCAATTAACGAATACACCGTCTTGAATATACGCGTGTGTATAATAGATAATACTACGCAAAACCAGTTACCAAAGTAGATAACCTCTATGGTATGCACACACTACACGTCACCGAGATACGTTAGGATGCTAGTCCTTTCTTCACGAATAAAACAAATCGAACACAGTGTTTCTTGTTTGAATATTAGAGTCATGCGATTCTGAATCTCATAAAACTGAAGTTTATAAATCGACTCGTATATCATAATAGAAGGAATAGAATTAGCACATGCAAAGTAAATATTGCATGCAAAATCAACTCAAGTATATGCATACGTATGATTTAACAATAGCATGCACAACATATTGATTTTCTATTCTAGTCAAACTCATGAGAAAAGGAAAAGGTTTTGGTATTACTTTTGTGTCGTCAAACGATTTGACTTTTGATATCATATATATCCTTTTCTATTTAACCGAATGAATGGCAAGGGGGTTTATATATAACTAAAACTTGTATGTCCAAGTCCATCTCAAACACCTCCTCTTTTTTGCTTAGAAACGACATTCGGACCCCTCCCTTCTTTCTTTGTTCGAAAAGACCATTAATTATTATCGTGAAACATATTAAATATAAATTAATATAACTAAATATATTAAATTACAATAATAAGACGTATCCTCAGTGTAAACGCTGTGCCCCCCATAGGCTCAATATATTTCTGTCCGTATATTTATTAAGATATGGACATATCCAACAAAGAGCTTATCAGTGCAAGTCATTGTATTTACGCTATATGATTGGTCATTTGGTCATTTATTGACTTCTCTTATCAAATGCCTCGTTCATCTTTAATTAAGCTACAAGTTTTGGGAAGTCCAGTTGCAACACCTCTAGTAACCTAATTACGAAAATAATACCTGATACATTCGCCCCGCCAGCCTTATATGATGAAGCTTAATAACAATTTTTTTCAATGAGTAAAACCGCAACATACATCTATATGGTTTTCAACTTCACACACAAAATAACTATGTTAAAAAGTTTTTGACATCTACATCCTTCGTTAATGGCAAAACGTTGGACATAATATATCCATGAGGAAGGACGAACGATGCAAATATTTTTCGTTATCTCTCACGAGGGATTATTGAGTAAAAAAAACCACAATTATGGATGCATTTGCAAATTATTTTAATTTTTTTTGATTTTTTTTAATTTTTTTTTGTTTTTTATTATTATTTTTTTATTTTTTTTTTTTATTTATTTTTTAATTATTATTAATAATATTATTATTATGATTATTATTATTATCGGCCGTTTTTTATATTATTAATAATTTGTTTTTTGTTTTTTTTATCTGTTTGGTACGTTTTTTTTTGTTTTTTGTCACTTTTTTTTTTTTTTTCCGACGTTTTTATACGTTTTTCATAACGTTTTTTCATACGTTACATCCGCTTTTATATCATTTTTAAAATGGTATGTAAATTTTTATACGATTTTGTACATGTTTGTACGTTTTGGTACGTTTTTATAAGTTTTTTATCCGTTTTTGTACCTTTTTTTTTCTGATTTGTCCGCTTTTGTACATTTTCATCCTTATTATTATTCATTTTTATCCGTTTTTTTAACGTTTTTATTCTTTTTGTACACTGTTTTTTTCGTTTCATACGTTTTAATATGTTATTTATATATCTTTTTGATACATTTCTTTTCTACGGAGAAAACGTAAAAAAAGGAATAAAAAAACTGATAAACAATAAGGATGAAAACGACAGTACAAAAGTAAATAAAAACATATTAAAAACGTAAACGAAAACGAAAAAACAGTGTACAAAGAAAAAGTATAAAAACGTAAAAATAAAACGGATAAAAACTAATAATCAATAAGGATGAAAACGTACAAAAGCGGACAAATCAGAAGAAAAAAACGTATAAAAACGGATAAAAAACGTACCAAAACGTACAAACATGTACAAAATCGTATAAAAATTTACCAAAACATATTTAAACTGATAAAAGAGGATGAAACCGTATGAAAACGTACGAAAACGTATAATAACGTCGGAGAAAAACGGACAAAAACGAAAAAAACGTACCAAACAGATAAATTTTTTTATTAATAATATACAAAAATAAAATATTGGCCGATAATAATCATAATAATAATATTATTAATAAAATTTAAAAAATTAAAAAACAAAAAAAATTAAAAAATTAATTAATTTTTTTTGCAAAATACATCCCTGTGGTTTTTTTTACCCAATACATCCCTCGTGAGAAGATAACGGAAAAATATTTGCATCGTTCGTCCTCAGGGATGTATTGTGGCAAACGTTTGCCTAACGAAGGATGTATACTGCCATAGTGATACCACTTCGTAGATCCATAACATTTACACCTGCAGCTACGGACTTGCAACCTTGTGTGAATATTGCTTTAGTTAAAACCGTGGCACATGTCGTACCTGTAATAACACCAAATACATATATCATAATGTCAATACATAATAATTTTAACTAAATCAGATATGTATTCGCTTCAAAGCCAATTTCATGGGTGCAGTGGGTAATGGATCAAGACAAACAAATAACTTCATGTACATGTGCCATAACAAGTCTGTTCAGTAACCCGAAGATCATTTCCTCCGTATAATTGGAAACGTTATTATATAAAATATTGTGCATTAAATTGAATACTGAAAACTATTTTCATTTAAAATACTTGAATAAATGCAACTTAGGATACTTTCATCCTATTTGACCCGTTTTCCTTATTTGGCCAAAAGTTCTTTACTTTGGCCTGTTAGAGAATAAGCATAACCCGAATCAACCCATTCATTATTCATATACTAATGGACTCAACATTGTCACCTCAACACAATATGTATAAAAACAAAACATTTACCATCTCCCGCGACAGAATTGGTTGCACTTGCGACTTGCTTCACCAAATTAGCACCAACATTTTTAGCTTTTTCCTCAAAGTTGATGCTTTTTGCTACGGTAACACCATCTTTTGTCACCTTTCTCAGACCTATATAGACACATTAAGTGTGAGGATGGTCCTTTCACCATAGAACTTTAACCGCGAAACTTCTGCCAGACACTTATAATATGTGAAAAGAAGAAGCTAATTTTATCATTAGTGACTCTTTTTTTGTAACTTATCATTAACTTTTTGTCTGCTCCGCAAATGTTTCGATATTTCTTGTAAGTAAAGCTATTATTGTTACTTTTAACTGCTTATTGCTGCCTACTAAACACACCCTTAATTGGTAACAGATATGAGTTGAGAAGGAATAAACATGTGTATAAGAAATGAAACGTAATGGGCATAAAATAAAAACCGGTATGGCATAATAAACCATTTAGCAAGGATGCTTTTTTTTTGAGCTAAGTTGCTTATTTTTCGGTTATATAAAAACCGTATGGGATAATAAACCATTTAGCAAGGTTAATAAAAGAACGGTATCAGAAAATGATTAATAAAAGAACGGTATCAGAAAATGATTATTTGGTACACTTTATAAAACAACCGAATAACAAAGAAAATATAGAAACCGTACCAAATGGGTGTTGGTTAGTATGTTTTTTTTAAACCCTTTTATACGGTTTTTTGTACAATCGTATCAAAATGGCTCTCAAAAAACACTTTGTGTAGTAGTGCTACTCGGAAAAAATACATACAATTAATAACCACTTTTGATTTTCGAGGAATTTCTTCCATTGAACCCAATAACAGATATCCATACAAAACTAGATTCTATATTTTGTCGTGGCAAAACACATACCCCAGATGTCTAGTGAAACCTTAACAAAGGAACAATTGCGTCACACAAAACATTAAGAACAACAATTGAGAACAGGTTCAAACGATGCAAACGAAAATCTAATCAAGCTGATAGAAATACTTCTTCAAATTTTCAACATGAGCTATTTGGAACCCCAATGCAACTGACACTGACCCGTCTTCGCCTTCACCAGAAACGATACCTTTCCCATCAACATTAATCGCTGCAGGGCCCATAAAAATACTCTTGCCCCACCCAAAATCTAGACCTTCAAATGGTATCCCTAACCAGCTAAGTATTTCCATATTCGGGTTCCCATCAAACGAACCGGTTGTCGATTTGCTTGTATGAGAAGTTCTTAATGGAGTTAAATCTGGCTGGCGTTTGGTGTCGTTTAGGGCTGACTTCACGTAGTCCTCAGTCACTAACTAACGACCTCCACGGACTTCTCTATCTTATACCATGTGCATAAGATAAAGGACCACTCACCATCACTCAAGTTAGATGTCAAGGATATTGGTTTTGTGTAAGCAAAACACCACTCCCAACCAGCAGCATTACTTAATGCAGCTTGTTTTATAATTGCATTTCCAAAATACCACTTTGGTAATGGCATCCGACCTCGGATACTTACCGTAATATATAGTTTTGTTAGTTGCATCGGCTGGTGTTCCCGTGCCATGCTTGCACATCTCCACAAGTGTCCTGCCACAGCTTCAAATCGGCTAAATGGACGAGATATATATGTTAGACGTGTTTTGTTGGCAAGATCTTTTAGTCTCTGGACTTGGTTTTTGCTTAATTTTAGCATGACAATTGTTATTTCCTTGGTACGTTCCTCTTGGTCATTAGATTGACCGATGAGGAGCGAATTTTGTTCAAACCTGCCATGTTTGAAACGTGGGGGTGGTGTTGGATCTGCGGCTAGTAACATACTACCACTACAACAAAATAGTTGAATATTCACACTTTTTAAAACATATTGTTTCACGGACATTAAAGTTGTAAATCCAAAAAGTTCACACTTACCTTGTGTGTGAACAATACGTGTAGCAAATAGTTTCACACACTAGGATGTGAAGATTTAAAGAAAATTTCACACTTTCAAGTGTGAAGATTTTGAAACAATTCTTCACAAAATCTTCACACTTAAAAGTTGTGATGAATTTTAAACCAATTCTTCGCACATTTAAGTGTAGTTTTTATACTTCATACACTTTAAAGTGTGAGGATTTTGAAAAAATCCTTCCACCGAACAAAAATTGCTTTTAATAATTTGTCGCTAAAGCTGTCAAGTTGCCTATAGTGACGACAAGGTTTTTGTCACTATAATTCAACAGTCGTCATAAAGTTGTCTAGTGACGAAAGTTCGGGTCGTCACTGTAGCTTCGTCACAAATTATATTACTGATAGCATACCAAACTCGACATGACAAAAAAAAAACTTGAAATATTATAATAGAAGAAACTTAAAATAACTCCCATTTTCCTTGATGTAATCAATACAAGCACGTCGCTAATAATATCAATACAATGTCACTAATATGCATATCGACATGACACATACAAAAAAAACCTCCAGACGTTTGTGACCAAAGTTACTTGACCTTTCAACGTGGCTTCTAACTGCCCCTAAACTTTACAATCTCAACCATCTGAATTCAATAAAAAAAATTCAGATTCCCAAATAATAGTGATATAATGCAACTTTATTCAAGTAAACATGGAAGCTTACCGTTATTACGTCAAGAATTAATGACTAATATAAGAAGTTGAGATCCGAGGAACTTAAAAACTAGCCAGAGTTAGATCAAGATTTCATTATGACGAGAAGATATAGCAGAAGAATGAGTTTCTAATAAAATGTTACCTGACGATGCAGGACTTTCAGGTTTCTTTTGTAATCAACTCGAATTTCAGATCAATCATACCTCATGACACAGAGGCTACAAGATAGCCTTAACCTCAACGAGATCTTAAAAGCTTTTCCAAACGCTATTTTATTTTCTTAAATTATCAAAATTCCTAACACCCTAAACCAAACCATCATACCACTCTCTCAATCATACTGATACATACGGAGAAAAAGCAGCACATTTGACCAAAAGGAAAGGTACTGGCTTGGTGGAGTCTTGGCGCAGCACTGTAACCTCTAATGGCACACCAAACACTGAAGCAAACAATAAGAGGCTTTAGTTACAAATAAAATGATCAAGTTAACATGCGGATCACATTTTCTTTTGGGGCATATGTGCCAGTAAAAGTGTAAAACAAAAGGATACTTACCATCAGTGCTTGCAACACCCTGCCAAATTGTAGAAAATGTGAAGTCAATATACGTTCAAGTAATTTACTTAATAAGAATGAGAGTCATGGGAAATAAATACCTTTTCCCACCCTTCAATATCAGTCGATAAAGTTTTGCTCCTATGTGCATTCTTGTTTGCTACCTAGAGAGAAGTTATAATCTCAGAGATGCCAATGATCAGGTTGACCCATACATATATAGCTCGCCTTAACACATATCTTAATATACTTAAAAGATTGAGCAACAACACAATCAAACATAGAAAACTTTCCAAGTAAAAGGACAATTCCATTGCTCCAACTATACAAACTATTGCAAAACGGTTTACCAAGATCCTAACTTTCTGTAAGAACTTTCTAAGCACAACTATCCAAAAACCATTCTTTTCTTGACCTAGTATTCAAAAACCATAATCAAAGCTCCAACATTATAATGTGTTCCCAATTAAGTGTTTTGACAGACCATAAACTTTTAAACAGAAATTTAGCCAAATCAGTTTGTCAATTATGAACTTTAAAAGGATGTTGATGTAAATCTCCAAAATATTAACACCGATGTTTAGGCATATATCGGCATCAGTTTAGTGCTCCCACTCATTTTTAGCGCTCCCACTGGGCAGAGCTATCAGTTTAATGCTCCACTGAGGCAGAAGTTAGCAAATCCCTTATTATCTTATACTATTTCCACTTCAAAATAAATCTGATAACTATCCTATACTCTCTGGATAGTAATAATATCTAAATAACTATTCTATCAAATATGTTTTTGTAGGATCGATATACCTTAGTATAATAAGCCTTTAGCCTGTAAAGGATGTTACTTCCTTGAATAAATCCAAGTCGGTAACAATGAAACACTGATGTAATACTATCAATTATGCGGAAACTAGTTAACAGTATCAAGAAGAACACACAATGTTTTAACAAACGATTTGTATTATCACACCTTGAATCTGCCTAAGTTTGCAGATCCCTAATACAATACTTCTAACTAATGCTTTTTCTTGTTGTGTTGTTTCGTGTCTTTCTAATGCCTTCCTAGAGATCCTTTTATAAACGTAAGGATAACTCTAGTAGGTGTACAGTCCTTATATGACACAAATACTAATTAATACTAATCACTAATGTAATTGTTACATGATAATTACTAATGCAACCGTTTAACTAATAATCCTTTAAAGTTCCTTTAATAACGGCAGTACTTTGACCTTTTCATCTTTAAGCCGGCAGTACTTTGACCTTCAACTTAACAGTACTTTGACCTTCTGGCTTGTATTTCCCAACAATCCTCCCCTAACTTGAATTCTACTCACTTGACTTCAAGTTTCTTGATAGTTGGACATCTTTGTTCAGCATCAATACAAGTCTTCAATCTTCTAGATATAATCCTCTAAGCAGTATCTTGTATACAATCTGTTTGAGTATCTTGAAATGACACCTCTTGTTTTGAACATAAATACTTCTTCAGAAAATTCTTTGTCTATTGCATCAAACAATTTTTCTTCAATTCATCTGCAGGTCTTCTGCTCCAGCAACATAAATGTTTTTATGAGCCTTTACCAAGTAGCCATTCTACTCTTGGGATAGTCATTCTTGGTTACCTAGAAAAGGTAACAATCCCATGGTGAACTGAAAACCACTTCAAAACACACAGAACATGATCATAGTGTTGTTGAATACTATATGACTTTTGGTAAGTCATTACAACCATAAACGAATTTGATAAGTCTTTACCTGTAGCCGTTTGCTTAGGACTAGCCAACTCTTAGTAATAAAACATTGGTGAGTTGAGGACCATATAGTTTTGAGCAAACTATTAAGGCTATCAACGGATTTGAATTCTCTTTACCAAAAGCCGTTTTCTTTGGAGTAGCCAATACTTCAGTGCAATACCATGGTGTATTGATTCACCATACACTGTTTGGTAAATTGGCACCATCAACAGATTTTAAGATGTCTTACCAAAACTGATTGATTTGGACATATTCAATACTTATAGTTTGATAACATACTTGAAATTGATTACCAGTTTTGCAGTGTGTGGTTAACCAGACAAACAATTCCCTAAAACGTGTGATTTTCAATATATATGCCTTAAACCTTTGCACACACCAAATCTTCAAATATTTTCAAAAACAACCTTTAACAACAAACATTAATAAGGTACTGCTTATTCACAGTTAAATCCTTTTATCAAAACAAAATATATTACATTCAAAGAAAATTTTGATAAATCATACCAGTTGTTTAAGAATTGTCACCATCTTCAGTTGTCCACAAAATGAACAGATGTATCAAAGTAATGGCTATCTCACTCTCATCTTCAACTTCCATTCCATGGTCCAGCATCCTGATCATCAACTCTCTAGATAGAGGATATCTTCTTTCAGCCAGCATGTGAATCGTTGTACCATCCTCTAACTCTAGTGTATGCACTCCTGAAAAGTCATTAAGCCTCCATCTTATGATTTCCCAATCTTCTTGATTCTTCCAGAAGTCATCATCACTGTTTTTCAGTGTCCTCCCAAATGGTATAAGAATCACCTAGAAGTACCAAACCTAAACCAGTTGGAGGGATGTGCTCATAATAGTCTTTACAACCCGATATAGGTGATATAAGTCCTGTCTATCCAAGATATGCAGTATCTCCCACAAAGTATTGAATGCTCTAAAATGATTATTTGCCCTAAAGATTATGAGATAACTCTCCCATCAGTGATCAATGACTTTGAATTCTGTAACAAGGAAATTGCTTCCCCATGACCTCAGACTAGTGTATCCTGATCAAGTCTACAATCCTAAGATAGTTTCTAATCTCATCAATTGTTTCTGTCCTTAACTTAAGCTTCTTTGATGGCTTTTCTTCAGAAATTGTAGCTTTTCTCTTCCTTAAGAGTCTCTTTGCATTTCTTTCTGCAAACAACTGCATTTTTCATTCTCTAAGCCATTGGAATAAAAATCTTTTGAAAGAGTCTTTGATGATTCTTGCACTCTGTCATAAAGTTCCTTCATAACTAGGATACCTAAGCTTTTGTAAATTCTTGAATCCTTGACCTTTAAGAAGTTTCATCATTTTACATCCTTTCTTGAGCAAGAGAAGTAGGTTTCTTCAAAATAGGTCTTTTGGCTATGCTTTCTTTAAATCTTCCAACCTCTAACTTCCTATCTCAGCATACCATTCAGCTTGAATCGTTCTACAACCTCCTCATCATTTGTAGTTTCAAGGCTCTGGATTGTTGAAGAGTTAATTTCTTCGTTTGGGCTCTTCAACCAATACCTTCCTTTATCTTTTGGATCAATTAGCTTAGTTGGTTGTTGAGGTAGATTGTAAGAGGTACCAGGATATGCTTAACCTCTTGGTCTTACGGAAATGAAGAAGATATCAGCAAGAACTTCATCAACTTTGAACTGTTCTTCAGACCCTTCTTCTTGAGTTGGACGAATTGGGCTTGAAGGACCTGCTTCATTATCAAAATTTAAGGTCCTTGGAGTAATAGTACTCTGTCTAGCAGTACTTTGAATTGTCTCCAAATCCAATTCTTCAGTATCTCCACTCTTTACATCAGAAGCCTCTTTCTCTTCAACATTGATTTCTTCAGTTTCATCACTTTTTCGTTCCAACTCAGGAGTAACAGCAGCATTTTTATCAACAATATCTTCAACACAAAAATCTGCTGTATAATCTTCTTGAACATAGTGCTCTTCAGACAAAGTACCTTCATTCTTATTCCTCCCCAGTTTGACTGAAGACACTTTCTTCTTATGCTTCTTCCTTTGCTTCTTTCTTCTCTTCTTAAGATTCTGACTTTCTACCCAAAAAGCGTGATGTTTGACCACTGGCTGTACGAATTTGGACAGTTTCTTGAGTTTGGCCTTTAGCTTGTGAATCTGTTTGGCTTGAGAAAGAGTTTGCTTCTTGAGCCTCCTAACTTCCCTGTTTAAAGCATAGAGATCCAAAAGTCCCTCATCTCCTCCAGATGTTTGAGACGCATCTGTGGGAGTATAATCATTGGGAGATTTTGGAGTACCCTGAGTTTCAGCAGTACCTTGAGTATGAGCAGTACCTTGTAGATCAGCAGTACCCTGAGATGCAGCAGTACCTTGAGATGCAGCAGTACCTTGAAGACTACTGTCTTGAGCAGCACTTTGAGTAGGGGTACCTTGAGCATCCCTTGGAGAATTTTCAGCCCGAGACTGAGTGCTCTCACTTTGTGCTTCCTCTGCTGCTAATGCTGTAACTACCTCTAACATGGGTGGAGTCAAAGGTGTAATCCTACCTGAGAACTTAGGACTATTCTTTCTCATAAAGGTAAAGACCTTAGAGGGAAGAGTAACTGATGGTAGAAAATTCGTAGGTCTGGTTACTCCCTCTAATTGTTTGTTCAAAAAACGAACTAGATTTGAATGAATCAAAGTATACAGTAAGTAAAAAAGGTGTACCATTGGAGATATGTCCTAGCATTCCATTCATAATCATCAAAGAGAAATTGAACTTTTGGTTTGTGGCTAATCCTACTAGAGCAGATGCGATGTTGGTCCCAAATTGTTCCCACGATGTACTCTTAGGACTGAGACAGTGAAGTAATACATGAACTAAATACTTCCACTGAGGGCTAAATAAAGGTTTAGAGAAAGTAAGTTGTGCTAAATTACCCTCATAGCCTATATCTCTGAGTGAGTCCCAAATAATCTGCTTTGGAAAACAATCAACACCATTTGCATCATCAAAGAGTAGATCAGCCCGAATGGTTGCCTCTGAAATCAAAACCTTCTTTCCAGCAACCGTGGCGCGAATATGAGGCACTTCATTAATCACTCGTAGAGAAGCTGTAGCCCAAAATTGTTGAAGCCACGGACCGATTAGATCAGGATCAACTAACAACGAGTAGTTAATGGAGCATCCAGCAAGATAATCAATGATTTGATGAAAATCGGCATTATGTTCAGTCTTCTCCACACAAGCAATCATGTTGTGTTTGTTACAAGTGCGAATATTTGCCATTGAATATGAAATTGATGTGCGTCGGAGGATGTAATTAAAAATTTGTGAATGAAAAGAGATAAAATGAGAGAAAAATGCAATTCAGTTAAGTATTTATAGGTTGCGTTGGATAACTATAAAGTTACCGTTGTAAATACGTTTTTAGCGCAAAAACGTATGTTTGACCGTTGACCAGAAACGTTAGAACAGTACATAACCTCTAAGCAGTACATCTATAGACTGAGCAGAACTTTGAGTTGGCTAAGCATTGGTACTTTCACATAAAAAGATTTGCCACTCAAATTCAACCACAACCCTGCAATTTTCAAAATACTCTCAAATCAATGAAACCTCGGACTCTCTATCATATCCTCCCCTCAAATGTAGCGATAAAGCTTCCAAAGATCCTTTCTAAGCAAAACAGTACTTCACTTGTACACCAGTACTTTACATGTGATCCTCCCCTCAAATATAGCTACGGGTTCATCATCCCAATAGTTACCACCAAAAAATTAAATCTTGCCAAGTCAAAGCCTTTGGTGAGTAAATCCTGCTACATTGTCATCAGTATAACTTGACCACATTAATGAGCTTTGCTCATAACAAGCTCGAATAATGTGATGCCAAATCTTGAATATTGCTTAGTTTTTGAGTGGAAAACAGGATTCTTACAATGCATATGGTAACGCTCATTGTCTATATTGGATGTTCAGTGTTCTTGAAGTTAAAACCATAATCTACAGTTGAATTTGCATCAAAGTACCTGTCACAACAACTTGCTGCTGCTCCATATACTGCCTCTGTAGATGAATAACCATAATTGTTTTTTCTTGCATTGCCAAGAGACTAGTCTTCTTCCAAGATATTGACATCCTCCTGAAGTTGATCGTCTATCATGATTGTCCCCAGCATAGTCACTGTCTGAAAAAGCTTCTAAATGAAAAGGAGAATCCTTAGGATACCATAAACCCAATTTTGGTGATGTTAAGGTACCTAAAGATCATTTTTAACAGCCATGCAAGGAGAGAAACCTTTGGAGTGACTTGAAATCTTGCACACAGACAAAATAGCAAACATAATGTCCCTGGTCTTTGAAGCAGTTAATACATGAACAACCAATAATAGACTTTTTTTTTCTATAAAGATGTACATCCAACATCTTCACTCTTCTTCATCTTTTCCTAGAGATTTATGAGCTTCAATTGGGGTGGATGCTGGCTTAATGGTTCTAAAGTCAAATTTGTTAAGAATGTCTTTCACATATTTGTCTTGACTTAGAAAATACCATCAGAAGTTCTTGAATTGAAGCCCCCCAAAAAAAAGGGAGTTCACCCTTGAACTCAACTGAATTCCTTTGCATAAGTTCTTCAAAAATCCTTCACCATAAAGACTGGTAGATCCAAAGATAATATCATCTACATATACCTGTACCAACATGATATCTCTTCTATCCTTCTTAATAAACAGAGTTTTATCAATAGCCCCTCTCCTATAGCCATGTTTCAAAAGAAAAGTGGAAAGTCTTTCATACCATGCTCTTGGGGCTTGATGTAGGCCATAAAGTGCCTTGACAACTCTGTAGACCTTGTTGGATGAGCAGGATCTTCAAAACCTGGAGGCTAATTTACATACACCTCTTATGTGATGTTGCCATATAAAAATGCACTTTTGACATCCATCAGATTAGACAGTAACAGCCCATGAAAAGCAAGATGCCAAAAATAATCTTATTCATCAAATTCTGGCAACTGGTGTAAAGACTTCATCATAAGCCACACCTCCCTCTGTCTGTACCCTTTCAACAGCGTGAGCTTGTTTTCTTGATAATAGTACCTCGTTCGTCTCTCTTATTCCTAAAAACCCATTTAGTACCAATCACTCGCTTGCCATCTGGTAAATCACATAATACCCATACAGCTTGTAGCTTGGCCACACACGCATCGCTCAACCCAACTTTCATCTGCTAAAAGCTTGAGAGACCCTTTCTTGGTTCCTCTTGAGATAAAAAACAAGCAAATAACATGTCTGTTGATCTTTGTGGGTTAGTCTGTTTTGCTTGTATATAAAAGACAGCAAGGCTTGGTGTTGGTCAGAGGCACTTTCTTTAAGCTTTCTTCTTGTGAGAATCCCAGCAGTACTTTTACCAATAATCTGACTTTGAGGATGAATCTTATGAATTCTAAGTGTAGGAGTAGAGGTGACATCAATGGTAGGATCCATGTTGTTGTAGTCGGCCGCTCCACCTTCCTCAGTGTCTGTATTTTCATCATCAAAAGAATTTGTAGAGAAAACACCATCTTTTGGAACATCATCATCAGAATCTGTAGGTGTATTGCCAGTACTTTGAGAAGGTGTGTTAGCAGTACTTAGAGTTAAAGTACTGTTGGCACATTCTTTTCCCTTTTCAAGTGCTATTCTCCTCTTTTCCTCTTCAAAAGCGTTTCTTTGAGCATCATTATGAAGTTTGGCAAGAGATTCTTGATGCATCAAATTCACAAGCTCATCATGTAGAGCTTGTTCGTCAGAGGACAATGGAACTTCTTTGTCAGCAGTACGTTCCTCTGAATGCTTATGCTGAACTGTATTAATGCTTGGACCATGAACAATAAACTGCTGGTCATCTAAATCTTCAACATCATCATAAGTTGATACTTTTTCTCCTGAATCAGCATAGTTCTCTTTCCTTACAGGTATGTAATTCATTGAGGGAGATAGAAGTTCAAGATCAAACATCCAATCAGGACCTTTTCCTCTTTGATTCTCCTGATTCTCAAGAAAGTCTACATGAAGACAGTCTTGAACTTTTCTTGTGACCCTGTTATAGACTCTAAAACCTTTGCTGTTAGTAGAGTATCCCAACAGATAGCCTTCTTCTGACTTGCCATCAAACATTCCCAATTGACCCAACTTTTGACAGTTAAAGCATTCAATCTTTGACTTATCAAAGGTAATCCCATTCTTTGGCTTGAGGTCAATGGGTCTTCCTGTTTTCCTCATAAACTTCCTTATCCTTGCAGTTATCATAGCCACCTGCCATCGAATGTCAATTTCTTCCATAGCATCTTCATCAATTTGCAGCAGGTCTTCATCATCATGAGTTGTAGGCATAGATGCTTGTTGAGCAAAGAAGGAACATATGATTTCATCTGAGTGGGAAGCACAGTTAGGAGCAGTTTGCACCTTGCTTGAGGTAGCCTGAGTATATCCTTTTGGGATATTTGCTGGATCAGCAGTACTTTGTTTCAAAGTACTGCCTTTGACTTCTGTGGACAGAAAAGCAATATTTTGTGAGCTGGAATTTGAAACACCCTTCAATTCATGCTCATACACCTTCAAGTTGTTGTAGAGATCATCAAACTCCAATTCATCCAATCCAGGTTGTCCCCGAATCATTGTAGCAACTACATGCCACACAGATGGTAAACTTCTTAGAAACTTCAAATTTGCATCTTCAAGGGACACTTTAGCATCATATAATTCAAGCATACTAAGAATGTTCTGAAACCTTTCGTATGCTGAATCTAGCTCTTCTCTAGATCCGATAGTAAACGTCTCGAATTGTTGTTTCAAAAGATTCTTTTGCATCTTCTTTGATGCTTCATTGCCTCCAAATCTTGCTTTTATGGCTGTCCATAAGGTTTTTGCATTTGTGGCATCATGAAAACTAAGCAGATGTCTATCAGGAATTGCAGAAAGCAATATGTTGAGGGCTTTCTCATTGTTTCTTCTTGCGTTGGCAGCAAGTGAAGTTTTTGGTGCTGACAGGGGAATGCAGATCAGTTGAGGTGCTGGTCTCCATTGGTGATTATATCCCATAGAATATGATCAGTGATAGCAATATACTGTCGCATCTTCATGGACCATAGGTCATATTCACCCTTCTTGATCATAGGGATTCTTAGTGCAGTGACGGACGAGGTGGGAGGAATAGGTTCAGCTTCAGACATCTTTTTGGAGTTTTGAAAGATTTCGAATGATTAAAAGTTCTTCTAGATCAGAGTCTCTACACAAGCTCTGATACCACTTGTAGGATCGATATTCCCTTAAGAAACATTATATCCCTGTCAACTATGCGGAATCTAGTTGGCAGTACTAAGAAGAACACACAATGATTAATCAAACGATTTGTATTACCACACTTTGAATCTGCCTAAGTTTGCAGATCCCTAATACAATACTAATCTCTAATATCACTAACTAATGCTTTTTGCTATTTTTGCTTTGTTGTTCGTGTTCATATTCATTCTAATACCTTCCTAGAGATCCTTTTATAAACATAAGTAGAAAACGTTCTAGTAGGTTTACAGTATAGACATCAACAACTAATCAATAACTAAACATAAATAACATACAAGATAATTACTACATAACCGTTTAAATGATAATCTTTTAAGATTCCTTTATCCACGACAGTACTTCAATCTTTAACTCGCAGTACTTTGACTTTTCTACTTAGCAGTACTTTGACCTTTTAATTTATATTTCCCAACACCAACAGCTCACTTTCCAAATCTTCCGCCACAATTAGCAGAGGTCTACGTTTCTGTCACAATAATAAAATAACTGTGATGTTAACCAATCAACAAAAGACCGACTAAGGAGTGGTATAAGGTGTCTATCTCGGTTACCTCTACAGCAAATACCAAGATTCTGACAAGGGAGTTCATGTCTGAAATTTTTTTGTCATGAATAAAAATCAATGGATGCTCTAATTCCAGCCTACATGCAAAGAACATGTTCACGTAATATGAGAAACATTGTATTAGATCATGGCAATGTCGTAGCTATGAAAGTTTTAAATGTAGTTCAAATGTCCGATTTTATGTTCCACATCTCAAACATGTAGTAGCATATTAAGTAAAAACGCATGTCCAAACTTGATATTGGATCCGATCGACCTTGTAGTTAACATTACGATGGTGGGCTAGTTTGGTAATTAAAGTTTTTCTACGTAATACCACAATTCTATGTTGACACTTGACACAACCCATTTGACCAGACCCATTTTGACCCTTTGTTGAATCGACCTAACCCGAACGGTTTGCCACCTAACAAGTAAGTATTCTAAAGACATGTGAAGGAAAGTATAAAACCTGTGTAATTTCTTCCGGTGTACTTATCATTACTGCTTGACTCTTCAAATCAGCTATAACGGCATTTACAGCCATAGTGATACCACTTCGTAGATCCATAACATTTACACCTGCAGCTACGGACTTGCAACCTTCTGTGAATATTGCTTGAGTTAAAACCGTGGCACAAGTCGTACCTGTAATAACACCAAATACATATATCATAATGTCAATACATAATAATTATAACTAAATCAGATATGTATTCGCTTCAAAGCCAATTTCATGGGTGCAGTGGGTAACGGATCAAGACAAACAAATAACTTCATGTACATGTGCCATAACAAGTCTGTTCAGTTGTTAACCCGAAGATCATTTCCTCCGTATAATTGGAAACGTTATTATATAAAATATTGTGCATTAAATTGAATACTGAAAACTATTTTCCTTACAATGACAATTTAAAATACTTGAATAAAAGCAACTTAGGATACTTTCATCCTATTTGACCCGTTTTCCTTATTTGGCCAAAAGTTCTTTACTTTGGCCCGTTAGAGAATAAGCATAACCCGAATCAACCCATTCATTATTCATATACTAATGGACTCAACATTGTCACCTCAACACAATATATATAAAAACAAAACATTTACCAAATTAGCACCAACATTTTTAGCTTTTTCCTCAAAGTTGATGCTTTTTGCTACGGTAACACCATCTTTTGTCACCTTTGGACTTCCATGACTTTGCTCAATAATCACATTACGCCCCTGGTGATACATAATAACACTATTATTAGTTGAATACAGATATTTGCAGATAAATACTAAAAGACTAAAAAACTCCTCACCTTTGGTCCCATTGTGACCTTTACAGCGTCAGCAAGGTGGTTCACACCAAACAACATTGCAGCACGCGCCTTAGTTCCAAACTCGATATCCTTGGCAACATAGTTTCTGCTCCAAATAACTCTCCCAGACACCTTCCAATATTTCTAATCATTTCAAAAACTTGGTCAGTTGAACAACTTGGATTATACAGTACATTTCAGTCGGCTATTTTTTGGTGAGTAAATTCATCAACCTAGTGGAAGTTGCGTTTTGGATCAAACCCATGTTTCAATTTTCAATTACTAGAATGGTCATGTCGATTTAATACAAATCAGCTTTTACCAAACCTTCATTATAGTAATAAGTCAAGATTCTCTACATCCTTCGTTAGGCAAACATACCACAATACATCCCTGAGGACGAAACGATGCAAATATTTTTCCGTTCTTTTCTCAACGAGGATGTAGTTTCTATAAAAACACAGGATGTATTTTGAAAATATACTTTTTTAGTTTTTTTTAATTTTTTAATTTTATTTATTTATTTTATTTTTTAATACGTTTTAATACTTATTTTTATTTTTTAATACATTTAAAAAAACAAAAACATTAAAAAATATATATTTGCAAAATACATCCCTGTGGTTTTTTTTATACAATACATCCCTCGTGAGAAGATAACGGAAAAATATTTGCATCGTTCGTCCTCAAGGATGTATCGTGGCAAACGTTTGCCTAACGAAGGATGTATACTGCCAATACCTTCTGACATGGATGTATTATGTGAGAAAGCTGAAACCACAGAGATGTATTTTGCAGTTTACTCTTAGGGCGTGTTTGGTAGCGAGATATGTGGCTAAAGAAATGGAAACTACTTCAACTCTCTTGTTTGGTACGCTAAAGAATTTAGGAGACCGAGATTTACGAATTCTCGAGAGTTACTTTATGTGTAATTTGATTTCCACTCGATATGGTATGGAAATGAGAATTCTCCGTGTTACGTTTTTCTAGTGGAATAATAACTAATTAAAAAAGACAGGTATAAAATATGAAATCACGTGCAAGTCACATTCCACTAAAAAGAATAACCAGTCAAACTATGAACCCCCAAAATGGCTTTTTCTCAAACAAACTTTATCAACCCTAACCCCCAAAATTACTTTTTATCACACTGATTTATCTGTTGTTGTCGTGTTTCGTGGTCATTTTCATATCTTGGTTGCCAACTGGTAGTCATTTTATGGTTACACAACACCAATTGCTTCCCATCAGTGTTGATTAATTGTTCATGATATGAGAAGATCAATTTTAGTTCAATTGTTTTTTATACAATTTGGCTCCTTGAATTTCCTTAAACACAGAAGTTGTTAATCATTTTGAATACATAATTGTATATTACTAGAATGGTCATGTCAATTTAATACAAATCAGCTTTTACCAAACCTTCATTATAGTAAGAGTAAACTGCAAAATACATCCTTGTGGTTTTTTTATACAATACATCCCTCGTGAGAAGATAACGGAAAAATATTTGCATCGTTCGTCCTCAGGGATGTATTGTGGCAAACGTTTGCCTAACGAAGGATGTATACTGCCAATAGTTTCTGACATGGATGTATTATGTGAGAAAGCTGAAACAGAGATGTATTTTGCAGTTTACTCTTATAGTAATATGTCAAGATTCTCTAACAGTAGGAACAAAAACGTGACATAATGGTAAAGGGCATATAAGTGCAATATCAGCCAATTGAATAAGTAGACACCATGATCAAAATGTGTATAGTGGAATAACAAATACTGTGATGCTACACACAACCAAACATTCCACTTGAACGTATGTTTTCCGTCACAAAACAATATGGGCAAATCCCTTGTATGTAGGGGTAGAATCGGTAATTTGACAGCAAAAGCGATAAAAAATCCAATATAGAATATTATTTCCAAAGCCACAGGATACGACTGATTAACTGATGTTTCAAAATTTAATGTTGGTTCATTAGAACCATATAAACCAATACCCAGAACTCCCATTAAGAGAAAAATGGAACCCCCCGCCGTGTACAAAATAAATTTTGTGGCTGAATAGAGACGTTTCTTTCCTGAGTTTCCATAATGTTTCTATTTTACGTGAAGATAATTAAAATTCTACTATTTACATTTAAACGGTACAAAAGCATAAGTAAGTTGTCTAGAACGAAAAGAAATGGTTAATGACTTATTATCAATTTTAATTTTTTTCTTTCTTATGAAAGGCAACTAACTATCTCGGAATATTTACACAACAAATCAATCTCACAATGTCCTAAGCAGAACTTGAACCCACAAGCATTTGGTTGGGGAACATTCTCACACACAGGTAGAGGCGGCAAAAAGGGCGGGCCGGGCGAGCACGGGCACCGGGCTAAACGGGCACGGGCTAAAACGGGCGAGGAATAAAACGCGCGGGGGCTAAAATGGGCGCGAGCTAAAACGGGCACGGGCCAAAACGGGCACTCATGGAATAAATGGGCTACTTAACATTTTTGTACGTTTACGGACATTTTCTTACGTTTTCACACTTTTTTTAGGTATTCGCCCGGTTTTTTACGTTTTCGTCCGTTTTCTTACGTTTTCGTCCGTTTTTTTACGTTTTCGTTCGTTTTCTTACGTTTTCATCCGTTTTCGTCCGTTGTTTTACGTTTTCGTCCTTTTTTCTACATTTTTGTCCGTTTTTTACGATTTCGTCTGGTTTTTTATGTTTTCGTCCGTTATTTTACGTTTTCGTCCGTTTTTTTACGTTTTCGCGTGTTTTTTTACGTTTCCGCCAGTTTTTTTACGTTTTCGCCCGTTTTCTTACTTTTTCTTCCGTTTTCTTACGTTTTCGTCTGTTTTCTTACGTTTTCGTCAGTTGTCTTACTTTTTTGTTCGTTTTTTACGTTTTCGTCCGTTTTTTAAGATATTGTCTGGTTTTTTATGTTTTCGTCCGTATTTTTATTTTTTCGTCCGTATTTTTATGTATTCGACCGTTTTTTACGTATTCGTCCGTTTTTTTATGTATTCGTCCGCTTTTTACGATTTCTTGTGGTAAATTTTTTGTAAAAGTTCCCGATTTTTTTGAAATGAGACCGGTCCCAAAATATTGTATCACGTAAATATTACTTAATCCGAAATTTTTGGTATTCGGATATATAAAACTTTTATCCAGAATTTGAGATATATTAAAAAAACTTAGCTAAAATAATGGGTCTAACATAAAACCATAATCGCAAATTTCGGATATCCAAAATTGTGATATAACTAGTTATTAAAAAGAATTGACAAAAAAATTATATATTTTCGCATTATTTCAAAAAAAGCCATGAGACGATTTTGATACCATCATAATCGTATTTACCTTTTTGACAAATCTTTATATATTAAATAAAACTATTTGTGAAAGAGATTTCAAACTTGTAAAAAATATAGCCCTCCAATGAAAAAAATCAAAAACCTAACAACAAAAACCCAAAAACCGAAAAGACCAAACATAACTTTTGGTTTGGGGTTTGGTTTTAGTCACTCGTAATCAAAACCCTTTAAACTCGTTGAAAAATTTAGGTGCACCTGGTGACTTAGTGTTCTAGGTCCGCCCCTACTAAACAATATCATGTTCAATTCGAGCTTGGCGTGATAGCTTAGTGAGCTTTTAGTGAAGCTCGAGCTCGGTTCAGGAAAGATCTGGATTCGGCTTGACCTTAACTCTAAAAGTTTGATAAAAGGTTTTTCTAACATGTGCCCTAAGGCACATGATAAGAAGTGTATTAAAGCTTATGTGACACAATTTTTTTTAGAACGGCAACTATTATAAAACCAACTAGCAAGAAGCTAGAAAAAGAATTACAAAGAGATCAAATATGTGTCACAACTTGATTGGTCAGCAACCATTATTATTTATCAGCATCAGGCCCCACAATTATTAACTGGCCATTCAGGTTGTGACACTCTTTATCATGTGCCCTTAGGGCACATATTAAAAAAAATCTTTGATAAATTAGTAGGTTAGTGTCATAAAATAACAAAGTACTTTATGTAATTATCCAATTTAGTAATTAAACTTTTTTTTATTAATTTTGGTCTTATGGTTTTACGTGTAAGTCATGATGGTTAAAATTTTCTCGATCTTTATAACGAGTATATAATCATCATAACCGGTGAAAATCTCATAACATAAGTTACACTTAAATGCTCGCCAATTTTTGTTGGGGTATAAGGTGATGACGTATGTGGTCTAACAAACCTAATCCGTCTAAAGGAACACCGGTATGGGCCACTTGGTAGATTGTACTAAGTTAGATGATTGGATGGACGGCGTCGGATGGACGGCCCGTCTGGATGCTAGGCCCAGGACGCTAGGCCCAGGATGCTAGGCACAGGATGTTAGGCCCAGGACGCTAGGCACAGGATGCTAGGCACAGGATGCTAGGTCCAGGATGCTAGGCACAGGATGCTAGGTCCAGGACGCTAGGCACAGGATGCTAGGTCCAGGACGCTAGGCCCAGGACGGGAGGCGTCGGATGGACGGCACGTCAGGATGGCGGGCGCGTCCGGACTAAGACTGGATGGAAGGCACTGCATTAACCACCAGGTAATAGCCATATGCGCATGCGCACCTGCCACCCAGATATTAAGGGATATGCTCCCCCGATTTTAAGGGATATGTCCCCTATGATGATGTCATCTACAGTGTTTAAGGTACTATAAATACCACCACCTTTGGAGGTAAAACACACACTATCTTATCTCCTTCTCTCTCTACTTTTTCTCTCTACTTGTATGTTCATATTATATGCATAATCTCTCTAGTAGAGTTCTGACTTGACCGTTAGAAGGTGGTTCCCGGGGCTTCGGCCTCGGGTCACTTTCTAACGGGTTCTCTATTGTTGGTAGCAAACTTCTATGCTCGGGATAAGGATGGATGACATGTGAAGGCCATCAGTACCTACCCGCCGGAATTATGCTTCAACAAATTGGCTCCATCCGTGGGACTTTTTATTCAATCTACCAAAGATAAGAATGACGGGTCTCATTTTTGTTACATTTCAGTTTTTCTAACATCATTATCATCTGTCCAAAGCTAAGAAAGTCCTTCGGTATGTAAAAATCAAATACAAAATATTTCATTTTAGTTTTCCAAAATATTAAATACATGAGCACACTTGGGCCATTAAAGTTTTAATCGACTCCTTTACCATACTTTTGGGCCTTTCAAAACAAAATGCCCAGCGGCCAAGTCAAATTAAAAAAAAAGACTTTCATTTCAAATATGGAAAATATTATATCTTTTACCACACCTGGACAATATAAGTTTTCCAAAGACGGGGTGGATATTTCTGTCACCAGCCATGCCTTTCGGTTTACCCGGTGATACCATATGGGAATGTGTACATAAGCATTACATCAACCGTTCGGCACAACTTCGTTTTGGTACAATGTCGTGTGGTATTGCACTGAGTTTTTACAATGGGTTCCTTAGTATGATGACATTCGGTAGGTGTCGTTCGGTATGATGTCATCCGGTATAGCCACCATGGTACCAACAATGGCCAAAACCTAAATCTCCATCCTTCCTTCATTCATCCATCTTCGAATCCCTAATCCACCATTCATCCGTCTTCGAAACCTTAAACTACATCCATCAATCATCAATCAATCCTACGAAACCCTATGACCACCATCTCCACGTAACCTAAACTTTGGTTTTTTTCCCCTTTGATCCTATAACGAATTCCTATTAATTCTAAAACCCAAATTTAACCATTCTTTTTCTAATCATGAAAAAACAATTTAAATCTACGAATTACAACGGGTGGACTTGGATTACTCAGAACAAAAACACAAAATCGATTGGAAATTCCTATCAAAATGACATTAAGAAAGTTTCTACCTCCTTTTACGTGACGAACATGACTCTGAATTACATCGAAAGATTTGGACGTTTTGCTCCACTTATGGCAGATGGTTGATGCGTTCATTTGCCAATAAATACTATCTAAAGGTAAGTAAACGTTTTCGGTTTTATCAAATTTATTGCGTTGAAGGATGCCTAATGTATTTGTGAAAACCTTGTCTAACATTTGGATTGGTAGTTATCACATTTTTATTACCCTTGCCATTAACCAACGCTCGAACCCTATCACTAATCCTAAACCTCAAACAACAAACCCGACTCAATCATTCAACAACCCCTCCATTCAAAATTCATTCCCTATATTGACCACTAATATCACCAAAAACACTATTCCAGCAACAAAAGCAGAGCAACCGAAACCAAACACCAACCCCTCTCACACCAATCAAAACCGCATCATCACTTTCAATGACCAAGACCTTATTAATGTGATTAATACAGACTTAATTCTCCTTGTGAAACTGAAAGATATTGACTCCATGAGCAACATGTACACCATATGTAGGAATGAAGGCTTTTCAGACTTGAACATCCATCATGTTAGTGGGTATTGGATTTGGATTCAATTCCCCTCATCTTCAGCTTGCTCCAAATTATAAGAAAATGAAAGCCTCAAAAAGCTATACTCGGTAAAAAAAAGCACCCTTATCCAACTTTACATTAGATGAACGTATTCTTTGGATTGAAATTAGTGGACTACCTCTTTGTGCATGGGGCTCTAACGCGTATAAAAAGATTGCATGCAAATTTAGGAAATTTCTCTTCTTTTAAAAGGAAGACTCGAGTACTTTGAGCTCGGGTAGGGTTTGTATCTCTTCTAAATCTCACGGCTTAATTTCTAAAAATGTTCAAGTTGAAATTAATAATGAGTTATTTGAGGCAACCGTTCAGGAAATTGGCTCTTGGTGTATCAAAATCACTAATGACTACATTAATCTCTCATCGAATGACAATATTAAGGATGTGGATACTTTATCTGAGTCCATTGATGACCATTCAGTTGACGATTAGGAATACATTCAAACCAATCTCAACAACATTTTTAATCAAGTCTTCGAACAAAAAATGGATAACAACGAGGAAAATAAACAAGGCGAATAAGATATTCATTTGATGGTCCCTCAATAGCCACCAAAGGAAGAAGCTAATAATAAAGAGTCAAATCCTGAATGCAAGGCCAAATCTTTTGATTTAAGTCGACCCCCTGGTTTCGAGTTCAGGAAAAAGAGTTCCTCTCCCTCTTAAAATGCTCCACATCATTTGCTATATTTAAGAAGAAAGATATCAAAGATGTTTCTCTCATTCACGTCAAATTATTGATGTTAGAAACTCACTTGGTTATGATGTTAGAGGTTGTAAAAGAACTCTAAATAAAATGATCAATGAAATCGGGATACACATGGTAGATAAATGAATATTGTGTCTATAAACAATTGTGGAACGAGGAAAAGAAGAAAACGCTTGTGGATCAAAGATCTTTGCATTAAACACAATGTGCATTTTTAGGAGTCCAAGAATCAAAAATGACACGTCTTGAGCTTTTTAGGCTCAAAACTATATGGGGTAATTTTGCTTTTGATTATGTTTGCAGTATGGCTCGTGGTCTTCTGGTTGTCTCATCTTTATGTGGGACCCTAATTTTTTCTTAAAAGAGACAATTTGGTGCAATGATTCTTTCATTATTATCAAAGGGAATTAGAAAAACGTAGTGGGAGATTGTTACATGGTGAATATTTATATTCCTCAGGACTAGGTTTCTATGCTCGCCTTATGGAATAGACTTCAAGACTTCATGCATCATCATAATGGATCCTAAATTATGTTTGGAGACATGAACGCTGTCAGGAATGAGCAAGAAAAAGTTGGTTCTATTTTTAATAACATTGAAGCTGATT
>BQNB010008090.1:0-91209 GCA_026074375.1 Tanacetum coccineum
CTATAATTATTTGGAATTGTATTTTATCTGATTATATGCCTTGTGTATTTGTAATTATCTAGTTTATCATAATATTTGAAAAAAATAAACATAAAAATTCCAGAAAACCGACGCACTTTTCCTAAAGTACACCGCATCTATAAAATAAATATAAAAAATTATATATGAAAATAATTTATTTTATTTTGAATACTATCCTATTAGCCTTAATTATATATATAAAAATGTCTTTTTGCAAAATGCTTAACGTATGTATTAATCCCATATCTTTCGGAAAACAGCTAGTAAGACAAATATATAAATTAAATAAAAATTTAATAAAAAAGTCTTGTAAATTTAAAATTATCCAAAAACAATCCATTCGGATCGAATCTTCAACCCAACATTCTTCCGTTAATGACTTTGTCGTTATAAATATACCTGAAGAGGATGTCGAACCCAAATAAATAATTCTCGATCATGATGATCAGCCTATGTAGGAAAGTGCTAAGACCGTAGCACCGACTCCTAATTCTGCCATTGCTCAAATCGACGTTGATGACAATTTTGTTATCAACAGTACCCACTTGAATATGATTTGGAAAAATAAATTCGATGGTTATCTGCGGGCCGATCCGCATGACCACATCCGTGAATTTCTCGAAATTTGCAACATGTTTAGATACGGTGAAACTCAAAGCGAATCTGTCAAGCTTTTGATATTTCCCTTTTCCTTGTGCGATAAAGCTAAAACCTGGTTTAACGAACTTAATGAAGAGTCTATAAAATCGTGGGAACAAATGAGAAAAGCTTTTATAAACAGATTCTCTCCCACCTTCGTTAATTAACCGTCTTTTGCTTGAAAGCAGAAATTTCTCTCAACTCGTATGTGAAAGTCTAACTGACGCTTGGTTACGACTCAAGAGCATGCTTCAAAAATGTCATGGGCACGGTCTGACCAAAGGAGATATTATTCAAATATTCTATCACGGTCTAGACGAACCCACTCAAGGAATATTGGACATAACTGCTAGAGGAATCTTTATCTACAAAAGTCCAAATCAAGCTTTTCAATTTCTCGAGGACAAAGTCCTTTTCGAACATGATTGGCCCATTAAATCTAAAAACGATCATCATCAAAAATTTGTTTCTTTCACCGATGTAAGTGATAGTAATACTGATCATTCTCAATTAATGAAAAAATTAGAAGCTCTAACTATAAAAATGGATTCTCAATTCCAGAGCTTAAAAGAGGAGATGCATGAGATGCATAACAAATATCAGGACCTTAGAGACAACCACGATCCCAAAAACCACTTGAACGATGACACGCCGATGTGTGAACGTCATGAAGCCAATTACATCCAATCTGAAGGTTATCATAACTGAAATTATGATGATTCCTATTCTTACCAATCCCATTATGATCGTAATGATTCTGAGAAATCGCTCACAGAATTAAACAATGATGTGAGAAATGACCTCGAAGATTTCAAAAGATGTATCTATAGCATGAGAACTGTTAATTGGAAACTTTTTGCCAGAGACGATGGTAAAACCACCGGTGTTTTACCTAAGAAAAAGTCTAAACTTATCAACCAAGAACCTCAATCTAAAACTGATTTCAAAAAATTAATGACTAAATTATTGGATAATCAAAGAGTTTCAAATATGTTTGTCAAGAACAATATTAACAATATGAGTTAAAGATGAAGGCAAAATGAAAAGAATTTTCCAAACTATCTTAATAAATGGAAAAGGAAAATAAGTATGTGTAGAGAAGTCACAAAACATTTATTTTCAGAACAAACTAAAACCGATAGTACAAGAGCCTCTCCACCTCCTCAAGCCAAACTGAGCACAGTGAATGCGTATTCACCGGGAGTGTAAAGGACCGAATGATTCTCCGAAAACTCAAAAAGATCCACCACCTCCTATCATCGTTAACAATAAAATCGAAAAAGATCAACCTATTAAAACATCGAATAAGGGATATCACGTGGTCAAAACAAATGAATATCCTTTCCGTGAGTACATTCCAAAAATACCATACCCCCAAGCTTTTAGAGTGGATCATTCCCACTTGAACCGTATCATTAAGGAATCTTAAATCAAGTTAAGTATAATAATAATAGTAGTAATAGTAAATAATAATTACAAAAACTAAAAAATATATATAAAACAAAAACTTTGCAGTCTTTAAGTATGTCACGCATTCGGTCGGTGTGTCACGTATCTTAATTTCTGCATCCAAAAAGAAATTTATCGAACTTTATGTGTGTGTTCGCTGGAAACCCTCACGAGACTATAACTCGTCCACTCGGGACACCGAGGGGTTTAAAGGCTTGTTGCATACGCTAAATGCAACCGTGGTGCCTACGAAAGTGCGCTTTTGTATTTAATGTTTTTCTTGTAGTTCTGTCTATTTTGCAGATTAAATAAAACAGGTGGAGCTTGGATTGGTGGTTAGAATTTTACACTTGGAGACTTATATGATTGGAGTATTATATTACATGTGGTAGAATACACATGCTTGGCATTCCATTTTGCGCCATATTTTTCAGAATTCAACAAAGAAATTAAGAACCTAGGGAAGTACCGTTTTCCCTTAATTTTCCCTATTTTTTATATTTATCAGTTCTCACATTGAGGGCAATATTCAACTTAAGTGTGGAGGGGTAGGAAATAGGAAAATTTATCATGTCCCTCCATGTTTGCCCTGCATAAATTTTTTTTAAAACTTTCAACTGATATTTTTTGGAAAATTAAAATTTATATATTGCTTTTCCAAAAACTTAAAAAATGCATACGCTTAGTAAGGCAAATCCAACTGGATTGACATTTTAACTAGCACAAAAATCAACCCACTAAAATTGTAAGGATTTAGAACTTAAGGAATTCGGGTATCCCATCTTTGATACCCAAGATAATTTTGCCTTTAGCTTGTTCGAGTTAGGGTTGAATGCAATCATAATGTGTCTATTCAGCATTACGATGTGTACGAATGTCTTTGGTTGTCTATTTCTGGAACATTGGAATTGGTAATAAAGTATATGAAGTGGGGGCCGGTAATTTAGTAGCTTCAGAACTTGTGCTTGATCATCATTTACTAGACCGCAGTGAGGTTAATTTATAGACAAAGTCGTATGATAATAGGTGAAATAAATCTCAAGAAGTTCCTATATCTGTAGTACTCGCTTTTAGTGTTGAGATCCCAAAGTATCCCAAGAGCAAGAAAAATATGCTCTATGAAGAAGAAGTTTTGTGCCAACCTTTGTTATCGCGGTATCTAGAAAAATTATTAAAAAAAGAGAAAAGAAAGAGAAAAGAAAAAAATAATAAAATTCGAAGTATAAGGCAAAGTTCTGGCATATGAAATCAAGTATCTGCTATTCACCCTCATCATTATCATGTTTTGCCTCTTTGAGATTTCTGTCTAGGTGCTCACGCCGCAACGGGCATGTTTATGTGTCTAGTACAAGCTTATGATAGCTACCTAGATTATATTTGTTCAATTGAGTGACTTCAAAAATATAAACCTTATCTGAGTGACTCGTGTGAATTCAAAAACAAACACTTTCCCTATGTGAGGTGCTATGTTATATGTCTATGCCTGAAAGGTTATAAAACTGGTAAACACTTGTTAATGCTAAAATGATTTTTTTTTCTCACGTCACGATAAAGACTGTTTATATTAATTTTTCCCTCCTCACTTTAATTGCTTGAGGGCCTAAGCAAACAGCTAAGTTGTGGGAGATTTGATAACGCCTAAATATAACATGTTATTCCCCGGCGGCGTTATTTGCATTTATTTGATCATTTCTCATGAACTTTTGGTACTTAATCAAGTATATTTGCTATTATAGGTTCATGATATGTGTCGTGGAAGAATACGGAAGATTACATGAAGAATTGAAGGTTAAACGAAGAAATAACTCAAACTCAGAGCTTCCCGACACCTGTTCACTGTTTTGGTCATAACTCGATCATACGAACTTCATTTTAGTTGATTCAAGCGGCCACAAAAAGAGAATTCAATTATCTACAATATGGACAAACGTTCAAGAGCTTAAATTCCCCAAAAACCAATGGTTTTACAAAGAAGAACAGCACACTTTATGAAGATACACTTAATTCGCGAATCTGGACCTTAATCCATCCACATACATCCCCAACTTGGTCCCCAAGTAATCTCTAGCCTATAAATACCCTACTTATGATGCTTTGGATGAAATATCTCTTATCATATCATCACACATACAATTTACAAGAGAAAGATCCAAGAAACCAAAGAAGTACGCCACACTTATCATAAGTGCGTCGCACTTTCCACCATCACCAAGTACGCCGCACAATATTTCTTGTGTGCCGCACTTTCGTTTAAACTTCCCAAAGAAACGGTTAAGTCCCAATAAATGCTGAGTGCATTAACTCCTTAAGTGCGCCGCACAAATAAGTTTGTACGCCGCACTTCTGCCCGATTTCAGCCTATAAAAGGAAGCCTTGGCTCCCTCATTTTATACATCCACACACACAAACCTACAATTCATTTAGAACACTTAGAGTGGGTGTTTTTGGTGATTTTGGCTTGACAAACCAAGGATCCAAACACCCCTTCAAACCACCATCACCATCATCGACTACCACCACTATCCACCATCAATTTCCAGATTATAATCCATCTAATGAAGTAGCATTAAAGTGTAATTCGAATCTATAAGCGATTGTGATAGAATTATTTATAGTTTTTGAGTTTTACTTTGAATATAATATAGTTTTCATTGGGAAAACTTGTGAAATCATCAACATTTGCTCTTGAAGTTGGTATAAATCTTGTTTATCCTTTGAATATGATCTTTACTGAATTCATGATGAATGCTATGTGTTTTGTTACTTATTTGATCATGGAGTAGTCATCTTGTGTTTGTTTGGGCAATATGTGATCTTGGGGATGGAGCGTTTGGATATGTATTTATTGAAGTGGTAAAACATATTTTATACAAGAATATAGGCCGAAAGGGTTCTTTTATATATGTGTTTAATCATTCCACTTAATATATTGGTTATAATAACTTATAAAGGCCGAAAGGATTTGTTGTTATTAATCGATATAATTACTAGTTATATTTATTGGCCGAAAGGATTTATAACTTGTGATAAGTCTATTTTCTAAAACTTATAAACACTATCCCAAACACATCATTATCTAAGTGATCATTGCCTAAACAAACATACCTTAATCATTTGATTGAATCACCTTTTAATTTATTTCGTTATAATATCCTATATATGCAAGATTTGGTTAATTTGATCCGTGACAATCTTATTAACATCAGCACCTTAATTACAAACTGTGAAAACTTTCATATTCCTGTGAACGACCTAGAAATTGCCTTAAAGCTATACTATACACGAACGGGTATACTTCCCGAGTGTTGTGTTTTTAGTAAAAATTCAGTATTTCTAGTATTATAAATTTTAAAGCTTGTGAAAACCATAGCATCATTGGGTTTAGGAAAACCAAAAAGCAAAAAAGATTTTAGACCATGTTTCTAAACACAATGGTGCATCAATCACCCTAAAAAATTTAATTATATTGATGCACAAGGCATATCCAATTCAGTGCTGGCTTGGGACCCAAAAGAAACTCATTTTCCTATCTAATGGTCAGGGCAATCATACAAATAATTATCAGGATCAAGGGCAAATTTGATGGTAAGGCTGATGAAGGTTTCTTTGTTGGATACTCTTTGAATAGTAATGCTTTTAGAGTAATCAATAGTAGAACAAGGATATTGGAAGAAAACTTGCATATTAGGTTTAGTGAAAGTACACCTAATGTTGTAGGTAGTAGACCGGATTGGCTATTTGATATTGATGTACTTACAAGAATAAAGAATTATCAGCCAATTATTGCAGGTACATAGTCTAATGGTTTTGCAGGTACAAAAGCAAGTGATAATGCAGGTCAAGCTAGAAAGGAGACATAACCTGTCAAAGATTACATTTTACTACCATTATGGAATGCTGATCCACCATTTTTCTAAGAACCAAAGAGTTTTGATAATGATAGATCCAAACCTTCAAGTGATGATAGAAAACAGGTTGATGAAGATCAAAAAAAGAAAGTGAATGCAATGATCAAGAGAAAGAAGATAATGCTAACAGTACTAACAACATTAATACTGTTAGTACAAATAAAGTTAATGATACTGGCACAAATGAAGTTAATGTTGATGGTGGAAAAACAAGCATTGAACTTCTAGATGATCCAAATATGACTGCTTTGGAAGATTATAGCATATTTAACTTCTCAAATAATGATAAGGATGATGGTGCAGAGACTGACATGAACAATTTGGATACAACAATCCAAGTCACTTCTATTCCAACTACAAGAATTCATAAAGATCATCCTCTTAATCAAGTGATTGGAGATTTGCAATCTGCTATAAAATCAAGAAATATGTCAAAGAATTTTGGAGAAATATGCGTTTCTAAGTACTACTCTTAAACAAAGAAGAAACTATAAAAACATTCAAAACTGCTTGTCTGCTTTCTTTTTATCACAGGAAGAACCCAAAAAGGTAATTCATTCATTGAAGAATCCAAGCTGGATAGAGGCTATGCACTTCTACAATTCAAGTTACAAGAAGTTTGGACATTAGTGGATTTACCAAATAAAAAAAGGGCTATTGGCTCTAAATGGATTTTTAGGAATAAAAAGGATGAAAGGGAAACTGTGATAAGAAATAAAGCAAGATTGGTTACTCAAGGGTACACACAAGAATAAGGGATTAACTATGATGAAAGTCTTTGCCCTGTTGCACGTACTTGATAGCAATTAGGTATTTTAGGTTATGCTTCATTTGAGATTTGGGTGGTTGTATCAAATGACGTAAAAAGAACTGCTTTTCTATAGGGAAAGATTGAAGAAGAAGTGTATGTTATGTCAACCACCAAGATTTAAAGATCTTGATCGTTCCTGATAGAGTATATCTTTGTTTGGGTCAAGATTTATGTGGATGGATATCATCTTTGGTTTAACAAGAACGGGATGTTTAGTATTGCAGTTGAGAAGTTTGATGCCATGAGAAGTTTCATAATATGTTTACGGAAGAACTTACATTCTTACTTGGGATTACATGTGAAGCAGAAGAAGGATGCATATTATTAGTCAGATAAATATGTGGAGAAATTTTAAAGAAAGTTGGTTTTATAGAATGTCAAGACCGCCAGACACACTAATAGAACGCAAAAGCCTCTACTCAAGGGTGGAAGTGGGTGAGAAGTGGATGGGGAGTAGTCGATAGGTCACATGAGTGGTCAGTGAGGTTAGCGTACAGCTGGCTTTGATCCGGGTCAGCTGGGGGAGTGTAGTGCAGGGGGAGAGACCTTTGGCTTGTCAGTTGGGGGGGCACACCGGCAGGAGGGGGAATGATATGGAGGGGGGAAGGTTAGGAATTTGGTCTATCCTTAATGGGGGAGCACGCCGGGGTCGCGGGCGACGGCGGGGGACGCCTCGCTGGAAACACTGAAGCAGGCGGATAAGTGAGACCAGGCCGCATCGCCGACCCGCGGGGGGTCGCAAGGCGCGCGACCGGGACCGCCCGGCCGGCCAGACCACTCGGGGGCCCGCCGCGATACGATATCACTGAGCGCAACGGCCAGAGAAGGACGCAAGGCCGCCAAACGAGGCGCACGAAGCGGGGAGCCAGCTTGGAGGGAACGCGCCGGGGCGGACCAGAGCAGGGCGGAGAAGGGAGAGGCAGGCACGGGGAAACTAATCCAGGGTCGGACACGAGTCGAGAGAGCCGGAATTAGACAGACAGAATTCAACATAGGCCGCCGGGGTCGCCCTAGACGGGCGGCTCGCGCCAACGACTCACAGCCACAAAGGCGGCGTATACGTATGAGCCGACGGCGCTGCTACCGAGAGGCAGGTAGTGCGAAGTAGCGCTCCCGGAGCGAGACGCACGAAGACGCCCGCTCGACGACGCCCGTCAGGAAGCCCTCCTGGGAGCGCGGGACCGTCACAACAGGCGTTCGGGCAGACGCGACCCAGGCGGCCGGCCGGGAAAAGTCTTGACACCGGCACGCCCGCCCTCGCAGTAGCGTCGGGGGTCGCCCCCGCGGTAGGCGCGGGCCAGTCAACGCAAGCGCACCTACGCTAGGCGGGAGACGAGGCCGACTCGTCACCCGGACGGAGAAGAGCAGTCGACCGGCGGCGGACGGGGACAAAGAGTACAGGGAGGAGTTAGGAACGCGGCCAGGACGGACCGCACGCCCAGGACGAGATCCGGCCAGCGCACAAGCCCAGAATCCGCCAGTCCGGCAGCGAAAAAAGGCATCAGTAGGGAGGCACAGGCGCCCGGGAGAGACGGAACAAGGGCGACCGGCGAAGCAAGGCTGACCTATCGGCGATGCCGCCAGCGAGTACTCCCGGCGGTTAGAAACAGCTCGGGAGTACCGCGAGGGGCAGCTCGCCGTTGAGGCCACGCGCGGCGTCGTGGGGCGGCGACGGCAGCCCGCGGAGAACGCTTCAGGCCGCGCTACCGCCGACGGACCTTGCCCGGAACAGCACCGCCCAGCAAGGGGGCCGGCGGGCCCGGGGGGACCGACCTGACCGTCTCGCCGAGTCCTCGCCCTCGGCGCACGGCTTCCCTGTCCGCCTCTTACTCGCACTCCCGCTGCGCTGCCTCTCCCCTGATTCCCTTACCCTCTGTTTCCTCCCCCCTTTCCTCTTCTGGGTTGACTCCTTTCTTTTATCCTTTGTTTGCTCCTTTTTTGGTATCCAAAAGATTCTCCTTTTGATTTGGTAGATACACTGATAGTGATTATGCTAGAGCAAGCTTTGATAGGAAGTCTACAACAGGAGGTTGCCAATTCCTTCGATGTAGATTAATATCATGGCAGTGCAAGAAACAGACAATGGTTGCAAATTCCATAACAGAAGCTGAATATGTGGCTGCTTCAAGTTGTTGTGGACAAGTGCTTTAGATTCAGAATCAACTACTTGATTATGGGTACAATTTTATGCATACCAAGATCTTTATTGATAATAACAATACTATTTGCATAATTAAAATCGTTTTTCATTCAAAAACAAAGATATAGAGGGACCATACATCTATTCTAGTAGCATTGGCCATGAAAAGGAAAATTGATTCAAATGGTCGAAATCCATACTGACAAGAATGTTGCAGCTTTGCTTACAAAAGCTTTTGATGTAAGTAGATTTCAATATTTGATTGTTAGTATTGGAATGATGAATCTTTAAAGTCTTTTATCTCTTTATGTTTTTGTAGAGTTTTGTATGAATTAGTATTGTTATTCATGTCATTAAAAGTTTCCGCAGTTAAGTATAATTAGTACTGCTGGTTATACTTAATACTGCTAAGTTATTGCTGTTCGTTAGTACTTACTTACTGTTGGTATAGTTAATTATGATGATTGTGAAAATTGCTATGGCTTGTGTTTTCTTGGTTTTTGGACAAACATTTTGCAGGAAAAGCAAAGAAAAGTGTTAGATTGATGATGGAAAAGCTGTTTGGAATAGAATTAGAGTTAATACTGGTGACTCAAAGTTAATGCTGCTAGGCATAACTTAATACTGCTGGTTCTAAGTTATTGTTGCTAGGCATACACTTACTACTGCTGAGTTACTAATTCTAGATTCAAGTTAATGCCGTTGAGGGTATTCTCATAAATACTTCGATTAAGGGTTTCAATTAGCCATTTAATCGATTTCATACTTTCGTAAACTCTCTAATCACAAACCCTAACTCAATTTCATTATCCATTATCAATACCCAACACAAATGGTGAATCTAAAGTTTACAGATACTCATAATATGGTCGCATTTTTATCTAAACCTGAAGAGAGTGATGGGTTTGAGCAAATTGTGGATTTTCTGAATGCACACCCTATAAAGTACGCTTTAACCGTTAATCCTACTATATATATTTCATGTATTGAACAGTTCTGGTCTACTGTCAAGGCCAAAATTATTAATGGGGAAGTTCAGTTACATGCCCTAGTAGATGGCAAGAAGGTTATCATTACTGAAGTTACTGTTAGAAGGGATCTTTAACTAGAAGATGAAGAAGGTGTTGATTGTCTACCAAATTCTACCATCTTTGAATAGCTTACACTGATGGGGTATGAGAAAACTTCATAAAAGCTTACTTTCTATAAGGCATTCTTTTCCCCATAATGAAAATTTCTGATTCATACTATTTTATAATGCTTAAGTTCAAAGACTACTGCACGGAATGCGTTTAGTAGCACTATGGCATTTGCAATTATCTGCTTAACTACAAATCAGAAATTTAACTTTTCAAAATACATTTTTGAAAGTATGGTTAGAAACTTGGATAATTTGTCTAGGAAAATTTTGATGTATCCAAGGTTTGTACAAGTGTTTTTGAATAAACAACTTGATGGGTTGCCAAGTCACAAGAGAATTTATATTGCACCCTTTCTCACTAAGAAGATCTTTGGAAATATGAGAAGGGTGGGAAAATATTTTTCTAGAAAAGTGACAGATTTGTTTCCAACTATGATGGTCAAAACCAAATGGGTAAAGGTTCAGCAATGCCCAATGATCCCCAACACACACCCACTTTTATTCAATCATCTCCTCCACCTCAAAAGACTCAAAAACCTAGTAAGCCTAAGAGAAAGGACACTCAGGTACCTTAGCCTAGTGGTCCTATAGACATTGTTGCAGATGAGGCTGTCCATAAAGAGTTGGGTGACAGTTTGGTGAGGGCTGCCCCACTTTGCTTTAGCTTAGAAGGCACAGAGCATGACCAGTAGGTAACCATAGCTAAGACCGCTCCAAGGCAACACCTATAAATCTAGTTCCCTCGGAACTACTTTAGGTGGGTGGTCTCCCAGGTTGCCATGAAACCATAGGGATACAATTGCTCAAATGATTAGAGATGTATCTAAACTTTTTCAATGATTCACTACTCACATGAGGACACACACTTTAGTAATGAGGATAGACTTAAACTAAATGAATTGATGGAACTATATACCAATTTACAAAAGAAGGTTCTTGATTTGGAGAAGACATAGACCACTCAAGCTAATAAGATTGCTAGTTTGAAAAGGAGGGTCAAGAAGCTTGAACCGAAAAAGAGGTCAAGAACTCATGGGCTGAAAAGATTAAGAAAGGTTGGGTTTTATAGCCTGGGTATGACTCCTTTAGAGATGAAGAAAGTCTTGGGTCGAGGATGCATCCAACAAGGAGGAGATTAAGTATTTTTAAAAATTTGGATGAAAATGAAGACTTTATAGTTATGTACAAGATGATGTGATAATGAGATGTTTGATGTAGTACTTGATGGTGATGAGGTGTTTGCAGAACAAGAAGTTGTGCTAAAGCTGTGAATTTAACTGTTGATGAAGTTACTTGGCTAATGCCCATTGTAGCTTTAAAAAGTGTAAATACAAGGTAAAAGGGGCTGTTAAGAGAGCCAAGTGTACCAGTTAGTGCTGCCAGTGCTTCAATAAAGGTTAGTGCTGCTCAAAAAACAACTGCTCAATTCTAACTCCAAGGAAAGGAATTGTTATTACTGAGCTGGGTACACCTACAATAACGAGATCTTCACAACAACCATCACATGCAAAAGTTTAGGACAAAGGCAAAAAGAAAATGATAGAACATGAGAAGCCTTTAAAGAAGAAAGATCTAATCAGGCTTGATGAAGAAATTGCTTCAAAATAGAAGCTAAATTTTGATAAAGAGGAGAGACTTGCAAGGGAAGAAAAAAAATGGATGAAGCCAAGTTGCCTTGACTGAAGATTTTAGGATGATATTCAGCTAAGATTGAGGCTGATCATGCATTGGCCAAAGACTGCAAGCAGGAGGAGACAAAAAAAGTTTTGTCTGTTGACGAAAGGCAAATTGTTTCAGCAACGCTTAGAGCAAAATGAAAAACACTTTGACTGCTAAAAGAGCAGAAGATCAAAAGAAATAAACCACAAACCCAAGTCAGCAAGAAACATCATGGTACTTACCTGAAGAAGTATGGAAGGAACATAAGCACACACGGATTGCACCACCCCCCAAATAGAACAAATCTTTTGATTCTATTCAGAAGATGTTTGACAGAGCTTTCAAGAGGGTGAATACATTTGTTGACTTCAGAACATACTTGGTGGAAGGTAGTTCAAAGAGAGCAGGAGAAGAGTTAAAATAAGAGAGTACTAAGAAGCAAAAGGTGGATGGGCTTCCCTCCATTACAGACACAACGAGCTTCAAAGTTTATTGGAAGTCATTCTTAGATGAGATGAGGTTGCAATTGATGTTGTACCTTTAGCTACTAAGTCTCCAAGTATTATTGACTGGAAGATCCACAAAGAAGGAAAGAAAAGCTATTATCAAATAGTGAAAGCTGATGGAAAGTCTCAAATGTACAAGGTCTTTAGTCAAATGCTTAAAAGTTTTACCAAGGAAGATTTGGAAGATCAGTACAAGCTGGTAAAAGCTAAATATGATCAACAAGATCAGTGGAAGACTTAGATTTGGTATTATGGAATGATTTGAAAACAATGTTTGAACCACATGTAGAAGATGAAATCTGGAAGTTACAACAAAGATACAAAGTTTTGAGCTAAAAGCTATTTAACTCATGTGGAGTGCATTGCTTAAGTTTGCAATTTGGAATGATTTACATGCTGGTAGAAAAGAGATATCACCTTACACCACCTATAATTACAGATATGCTGAACAAAAAGCTTTAGGTTTATGGAAACCGTAGAGGGGAGGTGAATACATTTCCATTAAAAAACTTTAAATCAAAGAATACATCACTCTTCTACTGGCAATCCCATATATATATGGGGAGGGCCGCCTGAATTATGGACCGCATCAGAGAAGGGTTTTCAGGACTAGATCTTTTGTATCAAATCACCAATCATGTTTGACGCATTATGAGAAGTTTTGATTAATTGGTTTACTCAATAGCTAAAACACATATTCTAAACAATATACTCAGACTCATAATTATGCACAAAGAGATACGATAACTTTCAACTTAACAGGATATACACACCAATCACACAATTATGGACAAATGCAAGTATAAAGTAAGCTTGGGTAAAATGTAAAGATAATAAGTAAAGCGAAAGGTAAAAGAAGATGCAAATGACACGGTGATTTTATAGTAGTTCGGTCACACGAAGCTCCTCTTCGCCATGCTCCACTCCAAAGATCCAACTCGAGAGTACTTCAACTAATCAACAAGCTCCCTTTGGCGGAGAAAACCTTATACCAATGCGTACATTATTTTCCGACACTAAGCTAGATGTGAGTTCTTCTTCGGTATAAAACCAAACCCTATTATGTTTTCATTGTCCAACATAACAAACTAGTGTTTTATGGCTCATAAACAATTACACCGCGCGTTTTACATTATTTTTCGACACTAAGATACGATGTTTCGAGCCTAATTCTTAGCTAGACCACCAATCTCCTCCCACTTCACAAATGTATTTTACAGGCCTCTAAAATACTAACCAAACCTCAATCAACCATACATAATATATTACATTTTGGATCTACCACACTACTAAAGATTGGAAGACATGGACCGATCTATATGTAACAAATATTACAAATGGAGTACACCCTAGACTACCAACTTCAGATCTTAAGTGGACGAAGTCTTCTCTTGCACTATGAGGGGAAAGGAAAGGATAGAAGACGGGATCAAATTGAAACAGATTACCTTGTTAGTGATCTAGATATTTAGAGAGGAGAAAGAGGATTTTTAGAGAGAGAAAGGAATTTGAAAAATCTATGCAAAGAGGGTTAATTTTCAGCAAGGGGTGACCAGTATTTATAGCCAGGATTCCCTAATGGTCAGCTGGGGGCGAGGGCGGGGCGGCGGTTCCCTTATATATAAGGGGGCCGCCTAGGCCCTAAGGGGGCTGCCTTTACCCTAGACTGACGCTCTGATTTTTGTCTTTTTGTGGGGAAGGTTTATCTGACTTAGCTGGCAGCAGTTTTGGGGGGAAAATTTGAATTTCAAATTTTATGTTTTTAAATAAAACTTATTTTTATTTAATTAAAACTATTTTGTGTATTTTTATAAAAGTCTAGTTTTATAAAAATTCTGATGATTAAAAAAGAAAACTTTATTTTCTTGATCACTAATTAAGTTTTATGATTTATTTATCCATACCTTGCTTGATTTACGTCAGGTGTAACCCAATGTCTTCTTGATGCATACTTGGAGTTGAGAGATGTTGTGCATGTATGATTGAAGATTTGTGATTACGAGGTAACTTGCGAACTTTACGTTACGTATTACAGTCAATGTTTGTTCATCATCCAAACATAAAGAGATCGTATAGATTAAATATCATAATATTTGCACGAACAATCTTCCCCTTTTTGATGATGACAACTATGTAAACTATAACACATAGTAAAGTTTAAAAGTTAGTCGTTTACACTCCCTTCTCCCCCTTTTGTCAAAGCAAAAAGGTATTATGTGAATATAAGACGAAGATATGAGAAGATGGTATGTGTCTGGTCTATGCGTTAGAGGAATGGAGAAGGATGATAGGTGTTGGAGTATATAGGTTTGAGGAGAGATATGAAAAATAAAGGTGAAGGTGATTGTGTGTTTCTTGGATAGTTTAGAAAATGTCATGAGAGATGAGAAGTAGGCAAGAGAAGAAGGTAGGTACTTTGAGTGTATAGGTTGAAGGAATGAGGAAAAGGTAGGTGCTCTAAGTATATAGGTTGGAGGAATAAGAAGAAGTTATGTGTAGGTTAAAGAAGTTATGTTTGGATAATTTAGAGGAGGTCACGATAGATGAGGAGAAGGATTGAAAAGAAGATATGCACTTCAAGTATATAAGTTGAAGTTATGAGAAGAGAACCTTAAGGTTAAGGGTGATTTGGAAATGGAGCAGGTGAAGTATTTGGAGTATAAATGAACCTTTCATTGTATTCTGGGACAATCCTCCATCTTCTTCCAATAAAAGTGAGCTTGCATCATCTAGTAAAGTTCTTCTATATCATAGTTAACCAAACTTCATGCTATTTACCCAATATCTCCTTAATCCCCTTGCTAATTGCTTCCCAATGATAATATCATTCCTTATATATTAACTTTAACGGATCCATGGATCAAATCAATTACCATCGATGCTCAAGAAGTTCGATGCAATTTAAATGAGTAAAGCGCTTGCAAGTGCTCCCCCTCAGTGTATGCTCCATTATTTGGGGACCCAAGGAATCAGATATTGGTTGTGCTAGCAAAATAAAGGTTAGTAGACAATGGTGCACATATACATATAGCAAAAACATTCGCGGGGAAATAGACTTGTATTCTAGGTTTTCTTATAAAGTATGTCACTTTAAAAGAAAGTTGGAAGCTAGACACATGCATCATTGTTTTAAAAAATCAACAATTTAAATGATATAATTAAAAGGACCTCAAGACATTGTTTTAGGACAAGATAGAACCGACTTTTAATAAATGAGAATGGGATTCATCTTATTGATTAAACACAAAAATATTGTGAGAATAACTTTTTTAAAAGTAGTACGTAATGACATTTTAATATCTTGGCAAAATATGCAAAATATATACTTTAAAATGATTAAAAAATTTAGATGACGAGAATGGAGATGATATGCTCTTGGATGAGAATGAAAAAGAGATTCCATAGAGCCGAGAAGTAGGGAAGGATGAGCGAGACTAAAGTAAGGACACGTTTTTTGTTGACGGAAGTGGTAGTATTACGAAAGGTTGATATATCATTAGTGATTAACATTGATCGTGCATGTGGATCCTATCGAGACAAAGGCGGTATGATTGGAAATATAAAGGTTTGTTTGGTGTTTTGTGGTTGACAATGTTAATGTTCGAGGAACAAAGGTGGGATGTGGAGCATGAGGTAGTGGCTCTTTCAAGGTGGAAGAATAACGAGAGACTCAACATTGTGGCGACTCAATAACTCTAGAATGATATAATACCTTCTTTATGTTTTCACTTTCTAGAAAATTGAAAGTTTTGTGAATGAGTGACATTTGCATTTCGCAAATTACTTAAATATTTCGGATGAAATAATTAAGTTGTCAAGGGATATAGGAAGATTATAATAGTCACAGACTATTAGAGAGAGAAGAAAACATTTAGAAGTGAGGAAGAAACGTTAGATATGAGGAGACTTATTAGAATTGTTGAAAAGGGCAACGTTTAAAGTTCGAAGAAAAACTTTGAGTAGAAAGACTATCAGAAGTGAAACGACTAGTAGAAGAGAGAAGAAACGTTTTAGGAGTGAGAAGAATTGTCTAAGAATTTGAGACAAGACTTATGCGAGATGTGAGGACCAAGGTTTATATGTGAGGGGATTTATTGTGAAGTGATGAATTGTAAGTCTATCGATTGAAAGGAATGTGTTTGATAATGAGATGCATTTCATTATGAAATTCATTGCTACTATAAACTAAGCATACGATGCTTCGGAGTTTACTATAAAGTGTTGGATATGAGGATGACCCATTGATCTATAGAGAGATATTGGGTATAGGTTTGGGTGTGGAGTAGACGTTAACTCATAGAAGAAGAAGAAGAAGAGAGAAACAGGGTGTTCATTTTATGATTAGAGAAGGAAATGAAAGATATCACAATCCTGCTACCGGCGGTTCCATATATATATGGGGGCCGCCTGGTTTATGGGGACCGCCACCAGCAAAGGTGTTTTGGAACTCGGATTGTTTAACAAATTTTTTGAAAAAGAGTGAAACCTTTTTAATTTGCATTTACGCTAATTAAAAATAAAATACTTATAGTACTTTGATGAGTATGTTAAGTTGTACGAACATGGAATTGGCAAACACTGACTAGAATCGAAACTAGAAAAAAGAGGAGAACGATTTATGGAAGGTTGTTTCATATCCTTAAACCAAGGACGACAGATAATTTAACGATTCGCGATTGAGGGGTAAAGAAAGAATGTCGGCGATTTTTCTTTCAGACGCAACCTTTTCGAATGGAGATGTTTCCTTTTGGAATTGTCCCGAAGGAAATGGTGAGTATCTTCGGTTTATATGTGTTTCGTACGCGAAAATAATAATAATAATAATAATAATAATAATAATAATAATAAAGAAGAAAACAAACGAAGATGGAGGTGACGAGCTTGACAATGTCAAGATGGATGGTGGTTAACGTACGATAAACTACACTCACATAGTTATGTAGCTCTTCTCGAGCATTGCGAATGTTCATAGAACAATCACACGACGAGGTATACGGTTATCTTAAAGGTGGTAGCGGAAATAGTGGAGGAAAGAGATTAGCCATCTCTATGGTTGAAGAGGCGTGGTTGAGTGAGAAGGAAGAGGTGTGATCGAAACACAAAGAGCGTTTTCGTCGAAGAGAAAAGAATGTTTTCGTCGAAGAGAAAAGGAGAGCGTTTTTAACTTATGTTGTTAAAAGGCTTGAATAGTAATTTTTGGATATGACCTTTAACGTTTGCAATCGCAAGTTAAAGATACTTGAATATTTCGGATGAAATATTTAAGTTGTCAAACCTACTTTGAGGAGCGTTAGATTTGTATCTAAGCTTTACTTGACGAAAGAGTAGATGATTTGGAAGAAAGCGAGACGATGATCAAAGGAGTGTGTGAGTGAAGACTTTAAGAGATTTAAGACCATTTTGCGACTCTTTTGAAAATTTAGATTAGTGACTCGGACGCGAAAGAAAGATATTCTAGTGTGAGAAAATATATACATAGATGTATAAGACATATAGATATAAGCATGCAAGTTTATCTAAGCATGCATCAACACAATAATCAACAAGATTAATGTGTAAGACTGTATGACATCTAAACCTTATTTGTCATACATCAACCTAACATAGTGTAGGTGCACAATTAACATGTAAGTCATGTAAGATGACGCAAACAAAGCATGATAATTTTAAATGTAATCATCATGTAAAACATGTTAGCATGTAGCATTTAAGAGCATGTGTTATTTAGATAACATAAGAGATATTTTATCTAAATTACTAGGAAAAAGACAAACGCCCTTATAATAAACATGCATTCAATAGCTAAGCAAATAAACGTCGAGCATTAAGATAAACATGAAAGCATATAATTGCATTACAGAATCTTTTTGTCGATTCAGGGGAAGTTCTCGTGGGAGCACGTTATCATCTTGAAACTTCAAAGCACATATGTGAAATGCATATAGTCTAGATTGACTAAGGAGAAACCTAATCTCTACTTGCTTAGAGTGCACTCCTAATGAAATACAATGTCTATCGATGTAGACTATCATTAGGCATATTTAGGAAGAGCCATTTAATCAAATTAGAGAATGAATATGAGACTATCACTAGTGGTGCTCAATTCAGGCTGAACACAACCATTTTTACGGGTTATACCACGAACCCAACTTCACTCTTGGAAGCAATTCAACTGTTAGGTCAAATTAAATTTCTAGTGCAATAGATTCTCTAGTAGTCATTCTCATGTTAGACAAAATAGAACTCCTATATTTTCCTAATGAAGTGTAGCAAAGATAAAATTTGTATTATCTTTTTATAGAGGGCCCAATATGGCTCAACTAACATGCTTTAATTCTGGTTCGCATAATCCTAATCAAGATGTGTGAAATTCTAATGTTAAATAAGAGAGCAAGCAAATTGTTGTAGGTTAAGAGAGAATGAGTTATCTAAAACGTAGGAGTATGCTTAAGAGTGACAATGTGTAATGCTCTAAAATGAGAGTGTTCAAAGAATGCACCTTTGCATGTCTTTTATGAAAGAAATCCAATTAAGGTTATTTACCTCAATAGATCTTGTGAATGTTTCTTTATATAAATAATGATGATTAACTAAAGTTTAGTTACTTGTATGTTAGACTTTTAAGCAAGAGATTGGCAAGAGAAAGATGTTTAAATCTAATGCCATAGGGCGGATCAACCTAAATCGAGGATGAATCTAGGACGAAGGATCCATTGATCCGTGGAGGTGGAAAATTTGGGCAAGGATCATTTTTCCATTATTTAGGAGATGGTGTTGACATTTGGTTATTAAGAGAAACTTATATAAGTTATAAGGGTTCTTGGTTTGAGTTTTCGAAAATGACATCCAAGACTTGCTTATCAAGTTGGAGTATTTATGAGTTTCCCGATGGAAATTCATAAGTCGTCAATCCTACTTAGAGTGTGTTAAGTTTAGCATGTATAATTTGACCATAGCTAATAACACAAACATTTGAACACTTTAGACTCAATGAGACATCTTTATTGCAAGTGTGAGTTACAATTTGATGACTAATCTTGTTGTCTTACAATCGACTTCGTGATTTCATGTAATAACCGAGGATGGTTAAACATGTAGACTCGGAAAATATCTACGGTCATTTGATTGATATTTCCGTGATCTAGATAAATCCTAATCTCGATTTCATGTTCATATTCCAAATTTGTAATTAGATTGAATAGTGAGATTGATTATCGTTTGAATAATAATCATCTTCATATTCAAAATCTTTTTACGATCACCTAATGAAAGAAAGCACAAAAATGGTTTGTGGAATATGTTCAATTCTTCCTAATCCTAACCTTAGATGGTTAAAGGGTTCTCATTTGGTGAAGAAGAAATATTATGCTTATTTGGTAAAGTAAGAGAGAGTTTTGATGAGAAGATAGTTTGAGTTTTGAGTTGTGCTTTTGAATTGTTTGAGCAAAGTTACGTATGTTGTGCATTTGCTCATGTTTGGCTTTTCGGAGATGACGACTTTACCAATTGCATTGCAAGGTAAATTACTTGAATATTTTGGACAAAACATTCAAGTCGTCAATCCTACTTCATTGTGTATTTTATGCATATATTTGCCAAATATTTGGAACACAACTATTGGACAAGTAGATCTTAATATGTCATCATATACTAATTTAGTGAGTTATGATCCGATGCATATTCTTATCATCTTGGAAAGGGATGTCGTTATTTTCACATCAATCGAGTGTGATTGAGTATGTAGGTTTAAGATAATATCTCTTGTTATATTTTGATATAATCTTAAAGTTAGACAAATAAGAATCCGATTTCTTGTCCATACTCGAAATCTTGTCAATTAGATTCGATAATAACCATAACTCATAGTTTGTAATAATGAGTTGATATATATTCGAAATCTTTCTTGACCCTCACGAACACTCTTTTAAAAGAAGACAAATAAAGATTTTCATAGTGTGTTCCACTAATCCTAAGACTAGTTGTAAGGTGAGGTTGATGAATAATGACAAGTTAATTTCTTACTTCAAGATTGTCATATATTTTGCTTGTGCGAAAAACTATTTGTTGATATGTATAGTATGCATAGTTTTTGACGTTTTATGAGTATATAAATGATTTTCCTAACCATTTTTATACAACACACATCTTTTGTAGAATACTATACGTTTATAAAAAGAATATAATTATGTGTGTGTGTTAGAACAATGCAAGCACAAACAAAGTTTAAAAAAATATTTTCTTTTACTTAATTACCAATATATTAATACAATCTTTTATTTTGTTTAACCAACCCGAGGTCAAACAACGCAAGATGATGAAAATATTTAGACATTTTGTTAGAAGAGAGATAACGTGTTGGAAATATTTTAATGATGAGTTTTAACATATGATCTTAGGACATTATTTTTCCACACACTTGACAAACTATTAACCTCTCATTCCTAAGTGGGTTACTACACTCAAAATGATCTACAAGATGTTTATGTAACATTTGTAAATATAGTGATCTATGCCTATATGCAATGCACAAACAATCTTACACCTTAACGCAAGAAATCTAGCGTAATTCCAATTTGGCATAATCCAAAAACCAGTAACATACAAATAACATACATGGCACATGTGTATAATTAACTCAACTACAAATAGTAATGATTACTTATTAATATCTATTAACCAAGTTGAAACAAAAGTAAACACATATAATCATCTAGCATACACATAAGGATATTCGTCGTTGTTTTGTGTATTAGATATAACGATGTATACTTAGCTTGATTTGATTTGAAAATAAAATAGTTTTCTCCCCATTTCAAAAGTTTATCAAGATCAATGTTTTGAAAAGATAAATACACCATTTTTCAAAGATACATTGACTAGAAATGCTTGACTTGAAGGAAAAGATAAGCTACAAGTTTTACGTCAAAACGAAACATACAATTTTGACCACTATGTAGTATTTTGCATTTCTGACTAACTTTAATTTGTCAAAATGACTTGGAAGTATTTTTAAATGAAACTAGACTCAATTATCTAAGAAATGGCGTGTGGCACGACTTCTACGGACTTACGGTTGATTTCATATGATTTTTTGAAGTTTGCCAAAATCTGCTGAAACAGACAGGCGGCCCCCATAAAGGTGACAGCCCCCAGATATATTAGGGGGCCACCCAGACATTTATGGGACCGCCACCAGTGACCCAAAAATACGTTTTTCGTATAAAATCATTTGGTAACTTAATGTAAAGACGTAGGACTTCAGGGAGTTGTTCCAGCACATAGAACATGTGTTTTAGACATCATTTTTACTCCTAGGACTTACAAAGACGTATTTTATACTTCCAAGCTTTTTGAGAATATTTTCAGTCAAGCTAGTATACGAGGTATATTTAACAACAAAACTAATACGAATCAAGCAACAAAACACTTTTCATATTTAATCCCCCTTCATGGGTAATTTGATACATGGATCGTACTCTATTTTAAAAACCATTTGTTTTGAAAACTAGAGCGACGTGGCTCTGATACCAATTGTGGAAACCGTAGAGGGGGGTGAATACGTTTCCTTTTAAAATCTTTAAATCTTTTGTATCAATTTTTCAATCACTCTCTGTCGGCGGTCCCATAAATATATGGGGGCCGCCTAGTACATTAGGGGGCCGCCCTATTTAAGGGGACCGCCTCCAGAAGAGGTTTTCGGACTAGATCATTTGTATCAACTCACCAATCAAGTTTGACGCAATATGAGAAGTGTCGATAATGGATTTACAATAACTATCGCATATTCTACCAATATATCCACACTCACAATGTTTACTTACAAAGAGCTACACAACCATGACTAACACAACATACACAACAATTCACACAATCATAAGCACAATGCAAGTGTAAAAGTAAAGCGATAAATGTAAAGACATAAGTAAAGAGAAAGGTAAAAGAAAATGCAAACCGACACGATGATTTATAGTGGTTCGGTCACGAAGCTCCTCTTCGCCCTACTCCACTCCTCGAGTATCCAACTCGAGAGTTACTTCACTAATCAACAAGCTCCCTTTCGGCGGAGAAAACCTTATACCAATGCTTACATTATTTTCCGACACTAAGCTAGATGTCGAGTCCTTCTTCGGGTACAAACAAACCCGTTATGTTTTATGGCCCAACATAACAAACCTTGTGTTGTATGGCCTAAACATAAACCCGAGCGTTTCTTTACATTATTTTCCGGATAAGCTAAATGTCGAGTTCCTAATCTTGCTTAGAACCAATCTACCACTTCACCAAAGTATTTTAAGCCTTAAAATACTAACCAACACGTAATCCATCCATCAAATATATACATCATTTGATTACACACTATATAGATTGGAAGCCATGGACTCGATCTATATTGAACTAATGTTTCAATTGGACTAATCTAGACACATAATTTCGATATCTTGAAGATGATCGAAAGTTCTTCTCTTGCACTTGAGGCAGAAGGAAAGAGTTCGAAGAAATTTAGTATCATTTTTAAACAAGATTAAAAGTGAATATGATCAAAGATTTATAGACATTTAGTTGCGAGTAGGGAGAGAGAAAAGTATGAGAGAAATGTGTGCATAAAGAGTTTTGAAAATATTGCAGGTGACCCACTATTTATAGGAGTTGAAAACTGCCAGTTCGCAACGGCGGTCCAGATATATTAGGGGGCCGCCGGAGAATGAGGGGACCTTGAAAGACGCTCCCATTTTTGTCTTTTTGTGGGACAAAACTTGTTGGTAAAAAGTTTAAACATGTTTATGGGGGCGAAATGAACAGATTTTGAAAGTCAGAATTAATTACCAATAAAATACTTTCTTTTATAATTCAAAATAATTTGTCTAAATAATTTTTGAGACAAATATTTTGGATATTATTTTATATAATATAAAGTTAGGACCAAAAACTTATTTCTTTGATAATCCTACAAGTTTAATATTGTTTGTACATACCTTATGTGATTTACATCACGTGCAAACAAATATCTGTATTGATGTAGACTTGAGACGTCGAGAGATGTAGATGCAAGTATGCATTGATAATTTGTGATTATGAGTAACTTGCGCACTTTACGTTACGTATTACAGGTTACATGTTTGTCATCACCAAAACATAAGAAGATCGTATAGATTAAATATCGTAATATTTGCACTAACAAATATGAAAGTGGAAGTGTTCTAAAATATGTGGTGTTCATGTATGTTGTCAAAGTTTTCATCATACGCATTGCGCATCGTTTTAATAAGCTGTTGAAGCGTTATAAAATATTTGTGTTTGTTTATTTTTCATAAGTCCATCCGGCTTTCATGAGAAATTATCAGGATAGATTAGCCTCACTGTTTATTTTATGAGCTTTCAAGCATTGATAAAATAAACCTCTGATAACATCAAATATTTGATACTTTTTAGTGTCAATTTTCCCCTAAAAATACTTGCAATTGTCATATAAATACATGAATTAGACACTTTTACTGTTATTTTGTTATTTTGAGGTAAAATGCAAGTATATGACCAGAAACACAGGAAATAGACGTAAAAATGAAGAAAATGCAGATTCTTACGAGGGTTTATGACGTAACCCCTACGAAGGCGTAACCCCTACGAAAGCGTTACGCCATAACATATTCAAGGAAAGACACGTCACCCAACAAGATTATGGCATAACCACACGCAAGGTTTATGCCGTAACATTTTTATTATGGAAGGCTGAGTCATCCTAGTTAGCATTACGGCGTAACATGGCGAATTAGTTACGCAGTAACATATTTTATGCCTACAACATGGAAAGCCTCGTCAGCACTTTATGGCGTAACACTCTAAAAGGTTACGCCGTAACATATTCGAAATCTATAAATAGAGGCATCATTCAGCCACTTTATCATCAACCATTCTACCACAGATCCAAAGGGTGATCAAGGCCTCCAAAGCTTGAAGAATTCCACCAGAAGTCCAAGGGAGATCACACATATATTACTTTTGTATTTAATCGTTCATAAACCGCATCTGTAAGAATTATGAGTTTTCAATCCAAGACTACCTTTATTAATTCTTGCTTTGTTGTTGCTATGAGCGGCTAAACACTTCAAGTGCTGGCCTAGTCATGAATTTACTATCGTTATAATGTTTGTTTCCTGTTAAATCATGGTTTCGTTGGATATCCTTTGACTATCATGTACCCCTAAGTTTTGGTAGGATTGCGGGTGATTTAAATCATGTTAATCCTGTTATTAGATTACTAATTGAACATGGGATTAGCCGGGTACTAGGTTAGGTCCAAAACCCTATCCCTAGTGTAGGAACTAACCAGGTTACCGCCTCTTTCACTTAATATACTTAAAAAGCATAGGAACTCTTTCAGAGAGGGTTAATAATCTGTATAGGTTATTAGAATAGTTCGAGGGATAGCTGGGATTAATCACTATGACTTGGTTGCCATACCTTCGTGACTTTCGGGAGATTCGGGATCGTAGGAATTATAGGGCAGACTAAATATATCTATTCAGGTATGTCGACTTTAGAAACCACTAATGAAACCATGGTGTGATATTGCACAGGAAAATGTAGTTATAACAAGAGTAATGAAATGGTTAGGCTAGCACGCTTTTCTCCCTGATACTTCTATCTTCTTTACTTTTTTCATATTTACTTTCTTGTTAATCTCAAAATCAATCTTAAAACTATTTTTAAATGTGACACTTTAAAATTAAAACTAATAACACTTAACTCTTGGGACGACCTCGGATTTACCATCTCTACACTACTCACGATCGGGTTCTCTGCCCATTAGTGCGTTTGTCAGGTGAATTAAGTTTTATAAATTTAAAACTTGAACAAAATATATTTTAAAATAAAATACGCATCAACCTCCTTGAGGACGTATTTGCCTCAAGATTGATGTTTCCCGAGCATTTATGAGGCAATAGTATAACTCTCAAGAGTGTTAACCACATTCATCTCTTTTTTCTCGAGGACATAATGAGGTTTATAGGTTCATGACGAATTTTAGCTCGTTAAGGACTTGCAATAGCTAGCACATTTAGTGATCGAATAGCTATTCTTGAGTTGAACGAGATGTTCTCCATGGACGTACATGTACCAATACGCGATATTGTAGTCTGGTTGATTGTTCATGTATGTCTTAAGATGCCCAAGACATGTATATACAAATTCATTCGTACTGCCAAAGTCCGTCTTGACATCTTTCATGTAATTTAGTTACGCATTTGTAGACTAAGGATAGGAGAGACAGGATATAGATCCTGGTCAATTTTCAACGGGTGATGTTTTCAAACATCTACACAAGTAATTATAAGAGTAAAAAGAAATATTCATTATGTAGTTTGCCATTAATGTTTAATTTACAACCGTGTTGAATTGAAAGAGTGAAATGTTATACATACATGGATGTAACACTTATTTAACTTTAATGCATGCCAAGGCAGTGACACATCATTGCTATGTATGTCTGTGATCATGTAAGAGTCATTAAAAGTTTCCTTGCCTGACTCTGTATGGGCCTTCTTAGATAGGAGCCGTCATCCCTATGCATGCTTTGCTGACTTCGTTCCTCCTGAGAACGTGGTCTCAAGGTTCAAATGACACTGGGCGGACCTTCGTGTTGTAGTATTGTTCCATTTGGTTTTCTGAATGTGCCATTTGTATGGCTGCGTTGTTGCGCTTTTGTTCAAGGAGGTCTAAGTTTAGCTTGAGAGATATGCTATGTGTTTCCGTTGGATATTTTTTTTGCATAGGAGATGCGTTGCGCTAGTTGTTGCGCTTTTGTTCAAGGAGGTCTAAGTTTAGCTTGAGAGACTGTTCATATTTCTCCTGGTTGATCATGGCAACTCGTTCAGTTGGAATGATTATTTCTACAAGTATGACTGCCTCAGTTCCATACACTAGACTTAATGGTGTTTCTTTTGTGCTTTTCATGGGCAAAGTATGATGAGCCCATAAGACGTTGTACACTCATTGACCCAATGTGTATCGTTGTCCTTGGCTTGCTTTTTGACGCCCTCTACGAGCTTGCAACTTGACACTTGTGCTTGGTCATTGGCTTGAAAATGGTAGGGTGACGTTGTATCTCAAATGATTCCTTTGTCTGCGTACCATGATTTGAATGGTTTGCCGATGAGTTGTGTACTGTTATCGCTTATGATTGTTTGTGGTACACCGAATTGACACATGATCTGATCAAAGATGAAGTGATATTTTTACATGTTATGGTAGCCATAGGTTTATAAATGAGGATTGTAAATTATAATCACTAAGGACCCCAGGTATGACCAAAGTCAAAAGCCAGGGTAATACTCACGATGACGACTAGTGTGTGTATTCTGAGGGAGAGCACAATGTTTGTAGCTAGTGAATAACCTCGGTCATTTCAAGGAAATGGGTCATTTCTTGAAATGACCCAGTATTTATTGACTTATGGTTATGATTTTAGGGCTTCCTGTATCCCGTCAATGTGATCTAAAGGTTGTGGATGGTCCACGTGGTGAACATCCAATAGGGGAGACAAGAATTACTCATGGTGTGTCATCCTTGGTCCTGCCATTCCATGGGCTGCTCCATGAAAGCCTGCTTGTGCCAACGTTATGTTCATAGCACTATCTCTTAGTCGAATGAAGTAGTGTACGTACTGTACTTGTCGTAACGGTCTTTAGGATGCCTTTAGCCTTGGTCGGCGTGTTTTAGGCCAAATACGAGTGTATGGGCTTTAGCTGATTGGGCTGAAGCTCTCATACGTTATCATAAACTTTGTTTGGCTTTCATGTTTTTCTGATATAAACATCATTTTTTCTCTAACCAACCCAATTTGAATCCTTATATTTTGTATTTTTTTCCATATTGGAGTGTCAAAATTCTACGCAATAAATATTAGATGCCTATGTCAATAACATCATCAAGCTTTAAGCATCAACTAGGAATGTATCTCAATGCATGCGCAATACCGACAAGCCCTTCAAACCCTTACTTATGAGCACCAACAAGCTAACTGGGGAGTGTATTGCGCTAAAGTCTGGCTCATCATATTGAATGTATCTCAATGCATGCGCAATACCGACATATATCTCCAATCATCGCACCCATGTCAACAACACCGAGTCACTTAAATAATTTAGGTGACCTCCCCTCCTCTCACGTTTGATAATGATGATTTTCTCATCATTCTCATCACAAAACCCAACAAGAGAAACTAGATTTTTATGCTTGAGACTAAAAAGCATAGAAATAGGTAAAGGGTTACCCTGGTAAAGTATATTAAAACCGAAAAATTTAAGTTCAAATGGAATGTGGCTGACATACCACATTAACCTCAAGCTAAACAGCTTGATAAACACCTAACACTAGTGATTATGACATGCAATAAACACTTACAACTCTAGAGACAAATAATTGCAACTAGAAAAGATGACATTAATGAAACAAGCTAACCAGCAACAGCCGTAAAAGATGAACTTCCACCGGTTTTTGTATTTGGCAATAAATTACACATTTTCAACATCTTCTTCTTCATATTATTCTTTATTCAAGTCAGAATAAGAATTAGACATAATGATATTATCGTTCTTAGAAGAAGTACATGTAGTCTTTGACATAGTTGACGATTTAGATGCATTACCCACGTTAGTAGCTCCCTTCGTTGGTGCACTTGTAATCGCCTTTGGCTCATATCTAACATTTAGTTTAACTAAAGGACCAAAAAACTGACCACCGTTAGTAGACTTAGATTTACCTTTCCTCTTCTTCTTTTTACCCACCGTTTGGATACCATCATTAGTCTTCTCAACAGTAGGCGTAACAACATTAGAAGTAGTAACAATAAGAGGACTCACCACCCTTTTAGGATAATCGTCATAAACATGATCAAATATCTTGCATAAATCACACCTGGGCGGCCTCTATTCATGCTCAACATGGATGGTTTCTTTGGTGAAATCATCCCCAGTAAGAGAAGGAACGCTAATTGTAACAACATCCAAGAGACCAGCCTCTGAGTTTACCTTAATTAAACACCTAGCAAAGCTACTCCTACCCCATGAATCATTGCACATGGAACTTGTGTATGAATCAAGCATAATAGGTTTGCCAATAAACGTAGGAATTAGGCTAATATCATCCTCTTCAAAAAATTGAATAGGAACATCATGCAATTTAATCCATATTAGAATACGAGTCAATTATTCTTTAAACAGTCTAGTATCCATCGACCATTCTTGAGAATGATTGGAGAATTACGTATCATCCAAGGACCACCCTCCAAAACAGCTTCTAATCCAGCCTGAGAATCAAATTTAAAGAAAAAGAAGCCTTTGTTGTTCATCCTAATCCTTTTGAGCCCATGTTTCGCTCAGTTGTTCCTAGCATAATATTCAACAACCGGAAATGCCATTCTTTTTCCAATAAAATAACCATATAGAGTATGTTCAAAATGTGTACTGGCATTTTCAACAACTTTACGAGGAATAGAGATGTTAACATCATCATATACAGGATCAACCAATAATGGACAAAAGTTAGAAATTACCCTTGGTAGTTCCTTAGTACTTTCACCCGCAGCTCCAGCATAAGTTGTTGACTTAGTATTGATGTCAACAGATTGCACAATAGGATCACTAGGCGGACCCTTACTAGGAATACTATCATCAAGATATTCAGCCTTAAAAGCTTTAAACATAGCACAGAAAGTATCAGAAACCTCCTAACGCTTTTCCTTAGACAATTTCAACCACACCTCACATGTGCCCAATTCAATGTTATTAATGAAGTCTTCAAAATACTTATAGGTTTTAAGCGACACACCAAATAATTCAGAAATTATATGATGCTACGTAGATGAAATAGATTGGAACGCATAAGCTCCTTTAGGATTAGTTGTAGCACCATGGCTGCCCTCTATAAATGAGGAAGTTTAGGAGGCGTTAGCGTTAATGTCTCCTTTCCCCGTCCTCTTGTAATACGTGTAGTCACGCTATGCAGCAATTCCTCTCTAGCTGAGTCCAGGTTAGAAATATTCAGATCCCTAACAGCCTTGCGTGGCTGCAGTCCATCCTCATTCACCCTATTAAACCTTTAAACCTTGCATGCAAGCATGTAACTCCACCTTATCAAACTTACCATAACCCTTCATCAATTGAGCCAGAAGGAACACAAAGAGAAACCCTAATCGTAACAAAGGAACAAGAAGAACAATCGTCTAGACTTCAAAACGAAAAACCCTAAATTAACTAGGGCTTGAATTCAATTCACATAAAACTGCTAACCTCCTATCATCATTAAAGACCGCCAAAAGAATAAATAAACAATTAATATCAGCGGAACCATAATACTTAAAAAACAAATCCCTAATATTGCGATCGCAAAGAACCCTAACTAAAAATGAATCGACCCAATAAAAATAGCCCAAGATCTGAAAGAAAGCATGGAAATGTCCATCCAAGACCGTTATTCTTCTTGAAATCTCCACCTTCGATCTTCGATTCCAAACAACTCACCGGACCTAAAGAGTGGTCCCATGTATCTCCTTTCAAATTCAGTTCCGCAGACGATATTCTTTTCAGCAAAGTTGTTGGTGGCAGATCGTATGTTTTCAAGGGGGACTTTGAGGTGAGCAAATTCTTTAGACATTATCTATAAATCAAGTAAAAATGTGAGTGATGGCCGTTAGTCAACTTCTTTAACTCCCTCATGTGAGGGCAAAATTCTCTTTCCTCTAACAACATTTCCCTCTAAAATTCCACCATGAAAATACCTAAAAAACCTTCATTTTCTTATCAATATTTCTGATCATGACAGAATCTAGTTTGTGCGCATTTGAACTTAGGTTATATGGGCGATTCTCCGCACATGTATGATATAAATTTCGTTGTTTTGTTATTCCAATACTTAAAATCCTCCAATTGTCTCTGGTTTTGGCCAATTTCAAAAAGACTGACATAAGATCAATTATGTTTCTAGCTATGGGAATTAGAGGGTAGTTAGATCATTTGATATGATATCTCATGATTGTGGTGTATAACTTGATTCTTTATTTTGTTTCCGTGGCTTACTGTTATCTTCTCCTTCACTTTCTCTATTCCGTGATTGCTGTTTTGCTTTGAGTCCATCCCAAATTCTGGAGTAAAATTATTAATTCTTTTCTCTCTCATTCACTTTCCTCTTCATGATGATCTCCCCTCTACTCTAAGTTGTGAGACTAGTTTTATATGCCTAGAAAGAGCCAAAAACTTAGCAACAAGAACTTGTTCTCCTATTTTTAAATAACCTATCTCATCATCCCTTATTTTGGTGTATACATCCCTTATTGTGGTATATAACCCAGACTCTTTATTTCTTTCTATGGATTACTCTCATCGTCACCTTTACTTTCACTATTCATTGATTTCTCTTTTCTTGGAGTCATCCATAATTCTAGAGTAAAATTATTAATCTTTCTTTTCTCATTCACTTTTTCTTCATGATAATCTCCCTCCCAATTTAAGTTTAACCTATTCTATATAGCTAAGAAGCCCTAAATGCGATTACCAAACGAATAGTATCTTGTTTTTGCTATTTTAACACTTGTCTCATCATCACCCTTATTGCGGTGAATTAACCCTACTCTTATTTCGATTCTAATGGCTACTCTCATGCCTCCGTTCACTTACTCGTCTATTCCGTTGTTATTCATCTTATTACTTGGAGTCATCGCTAATTCTGGAGTAAAATTATTAATCTTTCTCTTCTCATCCACTTTCTCTTCATGATGCTCTCCCTCCACACTAAGTTGTGAGAACCTATTTTATATGGCTAGAAAGCCCTAAATGATACCAACAATGTAACTTGTTTTCCTATTTTTAAAATAACTTGTCTTGTCATCCCTTATTGTGGTGATAACCCAACTCGTTATATTCTTTCTATTGCTTACCTCTTTGTCCTCCTGACTTCTCTACCGTTATATTCGGTTTACATGGATCATCCTTAATTCTGGATTAAAGCTATAAATCTTTCTCTCTCATTCACTTACACTTCTTGATGATTCTTAACTCCACTCCAAGTTGGAACCTATTTTATATGGCTAGAAAGCCCTAAACGATACCAACATTGTTACTTGTCTCCTGTTTTTATATTATTTTTCTTCATAATTCTTAATGTGTGTAATAACCCCGACTCGTAATTTATTTTCTATGGCGTACACACAGCGTCTCCATCACTTTTTCTATTCTTGATTACTCCTTTGCTTGAGTTCAGCCCTGAAGGTCCTGATTAATAAGTAATTTTTCTGTCTCTTCTCATTCTCATTCTCATTCATGACGCTCTCCTCCATACAAGTTTTGAGAACATTTTATATAGGCTAGAAAGCTTAATTGAAAAAAAGCATTGTAAATGTTTCCCTTGTTTTTAAATAACTCGTCACATCATCTCTTTATTGGGATATAACCCTGCTCTTTAGTTTCATTCTAATGCGTATCTCATCGTCTCTCGCTTTCTCTATTAGGTGATAGCTCTTTAATTGGAGTCAATCCTCAATTCTTGGGATAGAGAAAAATTATTAATCTGTTTCTCTTCTCATATCACTTTCTCTCATAAGATTTCCATCTACTCAAAGTTGTGAGACCTAATCTTAATATGGCTAGAAACAGCCCTAAACTACGACAATGTTAAATTTACTCTCCTGTTTTTTAATAACTTATCTCCATCTTCCTTATTGTGGAGGTATAACTCCAGACTCTTAAATTTGTTCCATGGTTTACTTTTATCTCTCATATCACATTTCTCCTAATCATTGCGATTTTCTATCTTTCCATGGAGTCATCTTTAATTTTGAGAGTAAGAAATTTTGAATCTTTCTCTCTCATTCACCTTTCACTTCAATGATGACTACTCAACCACTCAAGTTGTAGATGACCTATTTTTATAAAGGCCAGAAACCGTTAACGATACAAAACAAGTAAACTTGTTTTTCCTATTTTGAAATAACTTGTCTCGCATCCTTATTGTAGATATAACCCTGACTCTTATTTTTATTTCATATGGCTTACTCTCATGTCTCCTGTCAAATTCTCTATAGTCATACTGATTAACCACCTCTTTGCTGTATCATCCCTAATTCTGGAAGTAAAATTAGGTAATCTTTCTCATTCTCATTTCACGTCTCCCTTCGCTTCATGATACCTCCTTCCAACTAATGTTTGTGAGAACATATTTCTATATTACCTGAGAAAATTCCATAAATGATACCAAAATTGTAACTTGTTTTCCTGTTTATTTAATGAACTTGTCTCACAATCCTTATTATATGTAATATAACCCAACACTTTATTTCATTCTAACTGCTTAGTCTCATCATCTCCATTACTTTTATCTAATTCGTTTTATAATCTCTCTTTAAATTGGAGTCATCCCAATCTACTGGAGAGTAAAAATAATTAAGTTTCCTCTCAATCACTTTCTCTACATATGATTTTCTCCGCTCGTACAAATATCAGTGTATTAGACCTTATTTTATATTGCTAGAAATCGCCTAAACGATCCCAAACTTTGTAAACTGTTCTCCCTATTTTTTTTAATAACGTATCTCGCAATTATCCCTTATTGTGTTTTATGAAACCCAAAACGCTTAATTAATTCCATGCTTACTTTTTATCTGGTCATCGAATTCACCCTTCTCTATTTGTCTGATTGAGTTTAACATGGGAGTCATCCTTTAATCCTGGGAGTAAAATTTATGAATTCTTCTCCTTCTTCTTTCTCACTATTCACTTCTTGATGAGACTCACGTCTACCCTATAGTATGTATAAACCTAATTTTAATTTAAAGGCTAGAAAGCCCTAAACGTTTCCAACAAGGATTACTTGTTCTTCTCTATTTTTTAATTAACTTGTCATCGTCATCCCTTATGTGTGATAAAACCCCGACGCATTATTCTTTCATGGCATTACTCTCTCATCGTCTTCTTACTGTCTCTATTCTGTGATTCTCTTTGATTGACGTCAACCCTATTCCGAGAAAATTATTAATCCTTTTCTTCTCATTTATCTTTCTCTCATGGATGCTTTCCCACTCTAGCACTAAGTGTGAGCACTCTATTTTTAATATGCTAGAAAGCCCTAAACGATTTACCACATAGGTAATTGTATTTCCTATTTTTTAAATAACTAATAAATTGTCTCTTCATTCCATATGCTTGGCATAGAACCCGAAGACTCTTTGATTTCAATCAATTATGTGCTTACTCCTTCTCATTGAGTCTCCTTCACTTTCTTTAATCCATTGATATCTCCTTAAATTTGGAGTCATCCTTATTCTGTAGTAAAATTATATAATCTTTCTCTTCTCATAATTTGCTTTCTCGTCATGATTATCGCCCTCCACTCTAATTTTGAGTACTATTTTATATCTCGCCTGTGAAAGCCCTAACGATTGCAATCGTTGTAACTTGTTCTCCTATTTTTAATAACGTATCTCATCATCCCTTATTATGGGGTATAACCCAGACACTTTAAATTTTGTTTCCATGCTTACGTTATCGTTCCCACCCCCCCCCCCCCCCCCCCCCCCCCCTTCCATATTTTCACTCCTTCTATTTCTCATGATTTTTTGGTTTACATAAGTACCTAATTCTGAGTAAAATTATGAATCTTTCTTTTCTCATTCACTTTCACTTCATGATGATCTCACTCACTACCACAGTTTTGAAGACCTTACTTTTATGGCCAGTAAAAACCCTAAACGATACCTACGAATGTAACATGCATTCCTATTTTTAAATAACTTGTCGCTCCTCCCTTATTGTGGATGAATTACCAGCACGACCTCCTTATTTATTTCGTATGCTTTACTCTAACGACTCCCTTTACGGACCTAAAGAGTGGTCCCATGTATCTCCTTTCAAATCCAGTTCCGCAGACGATATTCTTTTCAGCAAAGTTGTTGGTGGCAGATCGTATGTTTTCAAGGGGGACTTTGAGGTGAGCAAATTGTTTAGACATTATCTATAAATCAAGTAAAAATGTGAGTGATGGCCGTTAGTCAACTTCTTTAACTCCCTCATGTGAGGGCAAAATTCTCTTTCCTCTAACAACATTTCCCTCTAAAATTCCACCATGAAAATACCAAAAAAAACCTTCATTTTCTTATCAATTTCTGCATCATTTTCAAATCTAGTTTGTGCATTTGAATTAGGTTTTGATTCATCACATTTTGATAGTAATTTAGTTGTTTTTTAGTTCCAATACTAGAATCCCCAATTGTGCTTGTTTTCGGCCAATTTTCAAAATATGAAAAAAAGATTCAATTATGTTTCTAGCTAGTGTAATTAGGTTAGTTAGATCATTTGTATGATGATCTCTTATTGGGGTGTATAACCCCGATTCTTTATTTCGTTCCATGGCTTACTTTTATCGTCTCCTTTACTTTCTTTATTCTTTGATTTCTCTTTGCTTGGAGTCATCCCTAATTCTGGAGTAAAATTATTAATCTTTCTCTTCTCATTCACTTTCTCTTCATGATGATCTCCCTCCACTCTAAGTTGTGAGACCTATTTTATATGGCTAGAAAGCCCTAAACGATACCAACATTGTAACTTGTTCTCCTATTTTTAAATAACTTATCTCATCATCCCTTATTGTGGTGTATAACCCCGACTCTTTATTTCTTTCTATGGCTTACTCTCATCGTCTCCTTCACTTTCTCTATTCGTTGATATCTCTTTAATTGGAGTTATCCCTAATTTTGGAGTAAAATTATTAATCTTTCTCTTCTCATTCACTTTCTCTTCATGATGATCTCCCTCCACTCTAAGTTGTGAGACCTATTTTATATGGCTAGAAAGCCCTAAACGATACCAACATTGTAACTTGTTTTCCTGTTTTTAAATAACTTGTCTCATCATCCCTTATTGTGGTATATAACCCAAACTCTTTATTTCATTCTATGTCTTACTCTTATTGTCTCCTTTACTTTCTCTATTCATTGATATCTCTTTAATTGGAGTCATCCTTAATTCTGCAGTAAAATTATTAATCATTCTATTCTCATTCACTTTCTCTTCATGATGATTTCCCTCCACTCTAAGTTGTGAGACCTATTTTATATGGCTAGAAAGTCCTATATGATCCCAATGTTGTAACGTGTTCTCCTGTTTTTTAATAACTTATTTCATCATCCCTTATTGTGGTGTATAACCCAGACTCTTTATTTCATTCCATGGCTTACTTTTATTGTCTCATTCACTTCCTCTATTCATTGATTTCTGTTTACATGGAGTCATCCTTAATTCTAGAGTAAAATTATGAATCTTTCTTTTCTCATTCACTTTTAATTCATGATGATCTCACTCCACTCTAAGTTGTGAGACCTATTTCATATGGCTAAACGATACCAAAAATGTAACTTGTTTTCCTATTTTTAAATAACTTGTCTCACCATCCTTTATTGTGGTGTATAACCTCGACTCTTTATTTCTTTCTATGGCTTACTCTCATCGTCTCCTTCACTTTCTCTATTAATTGATTTCTATTTTCTTGGAGTCATCCCTAATTCTAGAGTAAAATTATTAATCTTTCTCTTCTCATTCACTTTCTCTTCATGATGCTCTCCCTCCACACTAAGTTGTGAGAACTATTTTATATGGCTAGAAAGCCCTAAATGATACCAACATTGTAACTTATTTTCCTGTTTTTAAATAACTTGTCTCATCATCCCTTATTGTGGTATATAACCCAAACTCTTTATTTCATTCTATGGCTTACTCTCATCGTTTCCTTCACTTTCTCTATTCGTTGATATCTCTTTAATTGGAGTCATCCTTAATTCTGGAGTAAAATTATTAATCTTTCTCTTCTCATTCACTTTCTCTTCATGATGATCTCCCTCCACTCTAAGTTGTGAGACCTATTTTATATGGCTAGAAAGCCCTAAACGATCTCAACGTTGTAACTTGTTCTCCTATTTTTTAATAACTTATCTCATCATCCCTTATTGTGGTGTATAACCCAGACTCTTTATTTCGTTCCATGGCTTACTTTTATCGTCTAATTCACTCTCTCTATTCGTTGATTTCTGTTTACATGGAGTCATCCTTAATTCTGGAGTAAAATTTAGAATCTTTCTCTTCTCATTCACTTTCACTTCATGATGATCTCACTCCACTCTAAGTTGTGAGACCTATTTTATATGGCCAGAAAGCCCTAAACGATACCAACAATGTAACTTGTTTTCCTATTTTTAAATACCTTGTCTCATCATCCCTTATTATGGTGTATAACCACGACTCTTTATTTATTTCTATGGCTTACTCTCATTGTTTCCTTCACATTCTCTATTTATTGATTTCTCTTTGCTTGGAGTCATCCATAATTTTGGAGTAAAATTATTAATCTTTCTTTTCTCATTAACTTACTCTTTATGAAGCTCTCCTTCCACACTAACTTGTGAGAACTATTTTATATGGCTAGAAATCCCTAAATGATACAAACATTGTAACTTGTTTTCCTGTTTTTAAATAACGTGTCTCATCATCCCTTATTGTGGTATATAATCCAAACTCTTTATTTCATTTTATGGCGTACTCTCATCATCTCCATCACTTTCTCTATTCGTTGATATCTCTTTAATTGGAGTCATCCTCAATTCTGGAGTAAAATTATTAATCTTTCTCTTCTCATTCACTTTCTCTTCATGATGATGTCTCTCTACTCTAAGTTGTGAGACCTATTTTATATGGCTAGAAAGCCCTAAATGATCCCAATGTTGTAACTTGTTCTCTTATTTTTTAATAACTTATCTCATCATCCTTTATTGTGGTGTATAACCCAGACTCTTTATTTCGTTCTATGGCTTACTTTTATTGTCTCATTCACTTTCTCTATTCGTTGATTTTTGTTTACATGGAGTCATCCTTAATCCTAGAGAAAAGTTATGAATCTTTCTCTTCTCATTCACTTTAACTTCATGATGATCTCACTCTACTCTAAGTTATGAGACATATTTTATATGGCTAGAAAGCCCTAAATGATACCAACAATGTAACTTGTTTTCCTATTTTTAAATAACTTGTCTCGTCATCCCTTATTGTGGTTTATAACCCCGACTCTTTATTTCTTTATATGGCTTAATCTCATCGTCTCCTTCACTTTCTCTATTAATTGATTTCTCTTTGCTTGGAGTCATCCCTAATTCTGGAGTAAAATTATTAATCTTTCTCTTCTCATTCACTTTCTCTTCATGATGCTCTCCCTCCACACTAAGTTGTGAGAACTATTTTATATGGCTAGAAAGCCCTAAACGATACCAACATTGTAACTTGTTTTCCTGTGTTTAAATAACTTGTCTCATCATCCCTTATTGTGGTATATAACCCAGACTCTTTATTTCATTCTATGGCTTGATCTCATTGTTTCCTTTACTTTCTCTATTCGTTAATATCTCTTTAATTGGAGTTATCCTTAATTCTAGAATAAAATTATTAACCTTTTTCTTCTCATTCACTTTCTCTTCATGATGATCTCCCTCCACTCTAAGTTGTGAGACCTATTTTATATGGCTAGAAAGCCCTAAACGATCTCAACGTTGTAACTTGTTCTCCTATTTTTTAATAACTTATCTCATCATCCCTTATTGTGGTGTATAACCCAGACTCTTTATTTTGTTCCATGGCTTACTTTTATCGTCTCATTCACTATCTCTATTCGTTGATTTTTGTTTACTTGGAGTTATACTTAATTCTGGATTTAAATTATGAATCTTTCTCTTCTTATTCACTCTCAATTCATGATGATCTCACTCCACTCTAAGTTGTGCGACCAATTTTATATGGCTATAAAGCTCTAAACGATACCAACAATGTAACTTGTTTTCCTATTTTTAAATAACTTGTCTCGTCATCCCTTATTGTGGTGTATAACCCGACTCTTTATTTATTTCTATGGCTTACTCTCATTGTCTCCTTCACATTCTCTATTCATTGATTTCTCTTTGCTTGGAGTCATCCCTAATTCTAGAGTAAAATTATTAATTTTTCTCTTCTCATTCACTTTCTCTTCATGATGCTCTCCTTCCACACTAAGTTGTGAGAACTATTTTATATGGCTAGAAATCCCTAAACGATACCAAAATTATAACTTGTTTTCCTGTTTTTAAATAACTTGTCTCATCATCTCTTATTGTGGTATATAACCCAATCTCTTTATTTCCATCTATGGCTTAGTCTCATCATCTCCATCACTTTCTCTATTCGTTGATATCTCTTTAATTGGAGTCATCCTCAATTCTGGAGTAAAATTATTAATCTTTCTCTTCTCATTCACTTTCTCTTCATGATGATCTCCCTCTACTCTAAGTTGTGAGACCTATTTTATATGGCTAGAAAGCCCTAAACGATCCCAACGTTGTAACTTGTTCTCCTATTTTTTAATAACTTATCTCATTATCCCTTATTGTGGTGTATAACCCAGACTCTTTATTTCGTTCCATGGCTTACTTTTATTGTCTCATTCACTTTCTCTATTCGTTGATTTTTGTTTACATGGAGTCATCCTTAATCCTGGAGTAAAGTTATGAATCTTTCTCTTCTCATTCACTTTCACTTCATGATGATCTCACTCCACTCTAAGTTGTGAGACCTATTTTATATGGCTAGAAAGCCCTAAACGATACCAACAATGTAACTTGTTTTCCTATTTTTAAATAACTTGTCTCGTCATCCCTTATTGTGGTGTATAACCCCGACTCTTTATTTCTTTCTATGGCTTACTCTCATCGTCTCCTTTACTTTCTCTTTGCTTGGAGTCATCCCTAATTCTGGAGTTAAATTATTAATCTTTCTCTTCTCATTCACTTTCTCTTCATGATGCTCTCCCTCTACACTAAGTTATGAGAACTATTTTATATGGCTAGAAAGCCCTAAATGATCTCAACATTGTAACTTGTTCTCCTATTTTTTAATAACTTATCTCATCATCCCTTATTGTGGTGTATAACCCAGACTCTTTATTTTGTTCCATGGCTTACTTTTATCGTCTCATTCACTTTCTCTATTCGTTGATTTCTGTTTACATGGAGTCATCCTTAATTCTGGAGTAAAATTTAGAATCTTTCTCTTCTCATTCACTTTCACTTCATGATGATCTCACTCCACTCCAGGTTGTGAGACCTACTTTATATGGCCAGAAAACCCTAAACAATACCAACAATGTAACTTGTTTTCCTATTTTTAAATAACTTGTCTCGTCATCCCGTATTGTGGTGTATAACCCCGACTCTTTATTTATTTCTATGGCTTACTCTCATCGTCTCCTTCACATTCTCTATTCATTGATTTCTCTTTGCTTGGAGTCATCCCTAATTCTGGAGTAAAATTATTAATCTTTCTCTTCTCATTCACTTTCTCTTCATGATGCTCTCCTTCCACACTAAGTTGTGAGAACTATTTTATATGGCTAGAAATCCCTAAACGATACCAAAATTGTAACTTGTTTTCCTGTTTTTAAATAACTTGTCTCATCATCCCTTATTGTGGTATATAACCCAAACTCTTTATTTCATTCTATGGCTTACTCTCATCATCTCCATCACTTTCTCTATTCGTTGATATCTCTTTAATTGGAGTCATCCTCAATTCTAGAGTAAAATTATTAATCTTTCTCTTCTCATTCACTTTCTCTTCATGATGATCTCCCTCTACTCTAAGTTGTGAGACCTATTTTATATGGCTAGAAAGCCCTAAACGATCCCAATGATGTAACTTGTTCTCCTATTTTTTAATAACTTATCTCATTATCCTTTATTGTGGTGTATAACCCAGACTCTTTATTTTGTTCCATGGCTTACTTTTATTGTCTCATTCACTTTCTCTATTTGTTGATTTCTGTTTACATGGAGTCATCCTTAATCTTGGAGTAAAGTTATGAATCTTTCTCTTCTCATTCACTTTCATTTCATCATGATCTCACTCTACTCTAAGTTGTGAGACCTATTTTATATGGCTAGAAAGCCCTAAACGATACCAACAATGTAACTTGTTTTCCTATTTTTAAATAACTTGTCTCGTCATCCCTTATTGTGGTGTATAACCCCGACTCTTTATTTCTTTCTATGGCTTACTCTCATCGTCTCCTTCACTTTCTCTATTCATTGATTTCTCTTTGCTTGGAGTTATCCTTAATTCCAGAGTAAAATTATTAATCTTTCACTTCTCATTCACTTTCTCTTCATGATGCTTCCATCCCTCACTAAGTTGTGAGAACTATTTTATATGGCTAGAAAGCCCTAAACGATACCAACATTGTAACTTGTTTTCCTATTTTTAAATAACTTGTCTCATCATCCCTTTTGTGGGATATTAACAGACTCTTTATTTCATTCTATGGGGGGACTTTACTGTCTGCATCGTCTCCTTCACTTTTTTATTCGTTGATATTCTCTTTAAATGAGTCTTCCTCAATTCTGGAGTTAAATTTAATTATTTTTTCTCTTCTCATTTCTTTTATTTATGCTGAATCTCAATCCACTCTAAGTTGTGAAAGGGGGGGGGGAGGGTTAGACTATTTTATATGGCCTAAGAAAGCCTAAGAACGATTCTTAAACGTTGTAACTTTTTCTCTTATTTTTTAATAATATTATCTCATCATCCTTATTGTGTGTATAACTCCAGACTCTTTATTTCGTTTCCATGGACTTCTTTTATCGTACTAATTCCTAGTCTCTATTTGTTGATTTCTTTTTACATGGAGTCATCCTTAATTCTGGAGTAAAATTATGAATCTTTCTCTTCTCATTCACTTTCACTTCATGATGATCTCACTCCACTCTAAGTTGTGAGACCTATTTTATATGGCCAGAAAGCCCAAAACGATACCAACAATGTAACTTGTTTTCCTATTTTTAAATAACTTGTCTCGTCATCCCTTATTGTGGTGTATAACCCCGACTCTTCATTTCGTTCTATGGCTTACTCTCATCGTCTCATTCACTTTCTCTATTCATTGGTTTCTCTTTGCTTGGAGTTATCCCTAATTCTGGAGTAGAATTATTAATCTTTCTCTTCTCATCCACTTTCTTTTCATGATGCTTTCCCTCCACACTAAGTTGTGAGACCTATTTTATATGGCTAGAATGCCTTAAATGATACCAACATTGTAAATTGTTTTCCTATTTTTAAATTAATTATCTCATCATCCCTTATTGTGGTGTATGACCTCGAATCTTTATTTCTTTCTATGGCTTACTCTCATCGTCTCCTTCACTTTCTCTATTCGTTGATTTCTCTTTGCTTGGAATCATCACTAATTCTGGAGTAAAATTATTAATGTTTCTCTTCTCATTCACTTTCTTTTCATGATGATCTCCCTCCACTCTAAATTGTGAGACCTATTTTATATGCCTAGAAAGCTCTAAACATTACCAACATTGTAACTTGTTCTCCTATTTTTTAATAAAACTTACCTTATCATTCCTTTATTGTGGTGTATAACCCTGACTCTTTATTTCTTTCTATGGCTTACTCTCATCATCTCCTTCACATTATCTATTCATTGATTTCTCGTTGATTTCTCTTTTTCTCATCATCCCTTATTCCGGAGTCATCCCTCATTCTTGAGTAAAATTATTAATCTTTCTCTTCTAATTCACATTCTCTTCATGTTGCTCTCCCTCCACTCTAAGTTGTGAGACCTATTTTATATGCCTAGAAAGCCCTAAAAGTTACCAACATTGTAATTTTTTCTCCTATTTTTAAATAATTTTTCTCATCATCCCTTATTTGTGGTGTATAACCCCCACTCTTTATTTCTTTCTATGGCTTACTCTCATCGTCTCCTTCACGTTCTCTATTTATTGATTTATCTTTGCTTGGAGTTTTCCCTAATTTTGGATTATAATTATTAATCGTTCTCTTCTTATTCACTTTCTCTTCATGATGATCTCACTCCACTCTAAGTTGTAAGACCTAATTTATATGGCTAGAAAGCCCTAAATGATACCAACATTGTAACTTATTTTCCTATTTTTAAATAACTTTTCTCATCAACCCTTATTGTGGTGTATAACCCCAACTCTTTATTTCATTCTATGGCTTACTCTTATTGTCTCCTTTACTTTCTCTATTTGTTGATTTCTCATTGCTTGGAGTCATCCCTAATTTTGGAGTAAAATTATTAATCTTTCTCTTCTAATTCACTTTCTCTTCATGATACTCTCCATCCATACTATGTTGTGAGACCTATTTTATATGGCTAGAAAGCCCTAAACGATACCAACATTGTAACTTGTTTTTCTATTTTAAATAACTTATCTCATTATCTGTTATTGTGGTGTATAACCCCGACTCTTTTTTTCTTTCTATGGCTTACTCTCATCGTCTCCTTCACTTTCTCTATTCATTGATTTCTCTTTGCTTGGAGTCATCCCTAATTCTGGAGTAAAATTATTAATCTTTCTCTTCTAATTCACTTTCTCTTCATGATGATCTCCATCTACTCTAAGTTGTGAGACCTATTTTATATGCCTAGAAATCCCTAAACGTTACCAACATTGTAACTTGTTCTCTTGTTTTTAAATAACTTGTCTCATCATCCCTTAATCTTTCTCTTCTTATTCACTTTCACTTCATGATGATCTCACTCCACTCTAAGTTATGAGACCTATTTTTTATGGCTAGAAAGCCTTAAACGATCCCAACGTTGTAACTTGTTCTCCTGTTTTTAAATAACTTATCTCATCATCCCTTATTAAGGTATATAACCCAGACTCTTTCATCGTCTCCTTCACTTTCACTATTCGTTGATTTCTCTTTGATTAGAGTCGTGTTTAATTCTGGAGTAAATTTATTAATCTTTCTATTCTCTTTCACTTTCTCTTCATGAGGATCTCCCTCCACTCTAAGTTGTGAGACCTATTTTATTTTCATAGAAATCCCTAAACATTACCAACATTGTAACTTGTTCTCCTATTTTTAAATAATTTTTCTCATCATCCCTTATTGTGGTGTATAACCCCGACTCTTTATTTCTTGCTATGGCTTACTCTCATCCTCTCCTTCACTTTCTCTATTCGTTGATTTCTCTTGGCTTGGATTTATCCCTAATTCCGGAGTAAAATTATTGATTTTTCTTTTCTAATTCACTTTCTCTTCATGATGCTCTCCCTCCATTCTAAGTTGTGACACCTATTTTATATGCCTAGAAAGCCTTAAACGATACCAACATTGTAACTTGTTCTCTTGTTTTTAAATAATTCTTCTCATCATCCCTTATTGTGGTGTATAACCCCGACTCTTTATTTCTTTCTATGGCTTACTCACATCGTCTCCTTCACTTTCACTATTCGTTGATTTCTTTTTGCTTGGAGTCATCCCTAATTCTGGAGTAAAATTATTAATCTTTCTCTTCTCATCCACTTTCTCTTCATGATGATCTCCATCCACTCTAAGTTGTGAGACCTATTTTATATGCCTAGAAATCCCTAAACGTTACCACCATTGTAACTTGTTCTCTTGTTTTTGGTAAAATTTTTTAAATAACTTGTTTTATTCATCACTTATGTCGGTTGGATAACATGACCCGTTTAATCTTTCTATGGCTTACTCTCATCGTCTCCTTCACTTTCTCTATTCGTTGATTTCTCTTTGCTTTGGAGTTCATCCTTAAATTCTGGGAGTTTTAAACCTAAATTATATCATTTCTTCTCATTCACTTTTCTCTTCCTGATGGTCTGCCCCACTTAAGTTGTAAAGACCTGTTTTATTATGGCTAGAAAGCTCCTAAACGATACAAAAATTGTAACTTGTTTTCCTATTTTTAAATAACTTACCTCATCATCCCTTATTGTGGTATATAACCCCGACTCTTTATTTCTTTCTATGGCTTACTCTCATCGTCTCCTTTCTTTCCTATATTCGTTTGTTTTCTATTTGCTTGGAGTCATCCTTAATTCTGGACTAAAATTATGAATCTTTCTCTGCTTATTCATTTTCGCTTCATGATGATCTCCCTCAACTCAAAGTTGCGAGACCTATTTTATATGCCGAGAAAGCCCTAAACATTATCAACAATGTAACTTGTTCTCCTATTTTTAAATAACTTATCTCATCATCCTTTATTGTGGTGTATACATCCCTTATTATGGTATATAACCCAGACTCTTTATTTCTTTCTATGGCTTACTCTTATCGTCTCCTTCACTTTCACTATTCATTGATTTATCTTTGATAGGAGTCATCCCTAATTCTAGAGTAAAATTATTAATATTTCTCTTCTCATTCACTTTCTCTTCATGATGATCTCCCTCCACTTTAAGTTGTGAGACCTATTTTATATGGCTAAAAAGCCCTAAACGCTACCAACATTGTAACTTGTTCTCATGTCTTTAAATTATTTTTCTCATCATTCCTTATTGTGGTGTATAACCCCAACTCTTTATTTCTTTCTATGGCTTACTCTCATCGTCTCCTTTACTTTCTCTATTCATTGATTTCTCTTTGATTGGAGTCATCCCTAATTCCGGAGTAAAATTATTAATCTTTCTCTTCTCATTCACTTTCTCTTCATGATGCTCTCCCTCCATACTAAGTTGTGAGAACTATTTTATATGGCTAGAAAGCCCTAAATGATAAAAATATTGTAACTTGTTTTCCTGTTTTTAAATAACTTGTCACATCATCCCATATTGTGGTATATAACCCAGACTCTTTATTTCATTCTATGGCTTACTCTCATCGTCTCCTTCACTTTCTCTATTCGTTGATATCTCTTTAATTGGAGTCATCCTCAATTCTGGAGTAAAATTATTAATCTTTCTCTTCTCATTCACTTTCTCTTCATGATGATCTCCCTCCACTCTAAGTTGTGAGACCTATTTGATATGGCTAGAAATCCCTAAATGATAGCAACGTTGTAACTTGTTCTCCTATTTTTTTAATAACTTATCTCATCATCCCTTATTGTGGTGTATAACCTAGACTCTTTATTTCATTCCATGGCTTACTTTTATCGTCTCATTCACTTTCTCTATTCTTTGATTTCTGTTTACATGGAGTCATCCTTAATTCTGGAGTAAAATTATGAATCTTTCTCTTCTCATTCGATTTCACTTCATGATGATCTCACTCCACTCTAAGTTGTATGAATTATTTTATATGGCTAGAAAGCCCTAAATTTTACCAACATTGTAACTTGTTTTCCTATTTATAAATAACTTGTCTCGTCATCCCTTATTGTGGTGTATAACCCCGACTCTTTATTTCTTTTTTTGGCTTACTCGTATCGTCTCCTTCACATTCTCTATTCATTGATTTCTCTTTGTTTGGAGTCATCCCTAATTCTGGAGTAAAATTATTAATCTTTCTTTTCTCATTCACTTTCTCTTCATGATGCTCTCCCTCCACACTAAGTTGTGAGAACTATTTTATATGGCTAGAAAGCCCTAAACGATACCAACATTGTAACTTGTTTTTCGGTTTTTAAATAACTTGTCTCATCATCCCTTAAAGTGGTATATAACCCAAACTCTTTATTTCATTCTATGTATAACATTCTGTATTTTTAGGTCATTTATGACGTCATCTATTTTACTAATTTTTTTTTCTCGTACGCGTTTACTTTTAATTCTTATATTGTAGTAAAATCGCGTAAACTAAAAATCAACAATTAACATAAACGGACACCAAACGAATTAAAGTTTTCATCAAGCAAGCAATATATTATTTTTACGAAAGTAATAATCAACTTTTAATATTTTATTTTTATTAGTTGCGTAAAACTTTTACGTTTCACAATTTAATACATTTAGGCATACCCGGAAGCACCAAAACTTTTCTACGGTTCAACAAATACCCACAATTATACCCAATACCCAAATTTTATAAAATATCATTACATATATACATATATGGCCGGATATGGTCATGAGACACAAGAGAAATATCTTAAATATCTAGCTAAAGTCTTGTACATACACATCTCATTAAAACACAAGACTTCTACAAGTAAAGCCCATACCTCCCATTTTTTTGACCAAGACTTCCTAAAAACCCTCATGGTGTCTCTTTGACTAGTCTTCTAAAGTCTTTATAAGTGTTAAGCAAGAAAAATGGAAGATTATGGTTTAGGGTTTCAAGATCTTGCAAGCTTGGGTTTATAATCTAAACAAGGGTTTAGATTGTGTTGGTTATCATATTACATCACCATAAGGTTATCTAAAACCCTTTTATGTATTTACATTTATCATTTTATGCATATGTTGGTTCTATATGGCAAAATCACCATTATGATGTTTTTAAACTTGTAAAACATATTTTTTCTTGTGATTATAATTTTGTACACTTATTTATGTGTTATGTGGTTAAATATATTATGGTATAATGACTTGTGGAAAACTTGTGGTATTTTATTAAGTTGAAAAAGTATATAAAACAAGTTTATATATATGAAAACCTAATTATTATTAAGGGGCTGTTTTGGTTCGAAATCCAAAGCATGGATTTTATGTTTTATAAAAATAGTACGTCTCATGACGATTCTAAAAAGGTAAGAAACTTGAAAAACCGATTTATAACGAAGGAGATACGACAATTACAAGTTTACGATAATTAATACTTTTATAAAAATAATTTTATAAAAAGTTACTATTCATCAGGGACTTTATTTTTGGAAAAACATCATAAATAAATAGAACATTTAATTACGAGAACGTGCTCGAAAGAATCGCTAAAAACGGAGTTAAAACGAATAAGTTACGACATTTACGATAACTAAATCTATAAAAATAAATATATAACTGTTATGAACAGTAAAAATCACTATTCATCAGAAAACTCAGATTTTGAAAATGTTATATTTTGATAACTCGTCTTAATACGAAGGCGTGGACGTAAGAAACGAAAGAAACGGACTTAAAACGAGAAAGTTACGCCAGTTTTACTAAAGTATACTTATAAACGTTTTTACTTTATAAATATGATTTCACTAAAACGATTAGATGGTGATGTAGCTATATAGAATTATATGTGGTATTAGTTAATCAAAGTACTATATTACTAGGGAGTTTCATAATGAGGCCTCTTCGGGGTGGCGTATCGACGAGTTGTTGGATTTACGATTTAAAGTGTCATAGCTCCTCATACGTCACTACATGACCTCTTAATTATGATAGCCCGAACGATAGTATGATGAGCTATACGACCTATAAATAATCAAAGTGTTTAGTACTTATACGACCTATATTGGATTAGGTTGCATTCGATCGTAAGCGTGACGCATTTTCTATTGTGAATACTTGTTGATTACCATTCACTCGAGGTGAGTTCATAGCCCCCTTTTTACTACGTGATTGTTTTACAAAATCTACGGGGTGAATTACATTGCTTGTTTTACTATTGGACACAAGTGTTTTTCTAAGTGTTTTCAAAGTGTTTACAAAGTGTATGCTATCCAGATTACTGCCTGAATATTATTGCTAAGTTACCTTATTGCCGTGAAGTCCCTATTTATCATGAACCGTTAATTGCTATTGTAGTAAGCGCGAGTGTTGTGGATAGATCTATCGGGACTGACAATCCCCACCTTTCCTTGGGTCACTAGTTTGATCAAGGTGCATTTAACATTGAGAGGTGTTAGGTTGTTGGCAAGCATCCTATATTCTGATTGGGGCACAAATCTAGTTAAGGCTTCGGGGTCATGAGCTTAGTGCAATAATAAACGTTTTGGACTACTGAATGTGTTTCAGAGTCTACTATTACTTCGATCTTGTGGTCCACCCTTTTTACCGATAAACCTATGATTTCACTCAACCTTTGTGTTGACTTTTAGCATGTAATTTCAGGTCCTAGGGTATGAAGATTGGACGGGAGCCGTGACGGATATCAATGAAGATGGATTCTGTGTTTATCTATATTCAATGCAACTTTTATTATCTTTAAAAACTTAAGTCATCTTTTGGTATTATGAAGCTTTTGTTTAATTAAATATGTACTTGAAATGTTTATGACTTTTAAAACATATGGGACCTAATGTATTTTTTTTTTTACCTTCGATCTTGTGGTCTTTCCACTTTTTTTACGATATACCTATGATTTCTCACTCAACCTTTGTGTTGACTTTTTAGCATTTAATTTCAGGTCCTAGGGTATAAAGTTTGGACGGGAGCAGTGGCGGATTATCAACGATCGGATTCTGTGTTGTATCTATAAAAGTCTATGCAACTTTTATTATCTTTTAATAACTTAAGTCTCTTTGGTATTATGAAGCTTTTGGTATAATTAAAAATGTATGTGAAATGTTCATGACTTATAAAACATTTGGGACCTAATGTATGAACTCTGATATTTTGCTATGGCATCGAATGAAATCTTATCTTAAAACGTCCATTTAAGGTCGTTTCCTATATCTTGATTGGTTTACTGTGATGGTTGCATCCCATTGTTACCATTCCGCTGCTACCTGATTTTGGGGGGTGTTACAGATGGTACCAGAGCCAAGGTTATAGGGAAGTTATTTTCAAAACCTAGCCTATAACCATAAAGTTTAAAGGTTTTCTTTTCTTTCATTTTTAAATACAGAATCCTTCATCGCTATCTTATATCCACGTGCGCGTATTCCCTAATCCTTACTTACTTTTCTGATTGTCATTATTGCATTATATATAATCTTATATATATAATACTTGGTTTAAATCGATCTCTTAGTTTATTCTTTTGATATCTTATTTCTATATTCTACGATAATTATTTAAATTTCGGACTATCTGATTAATTTATGATTATTTATATCATTCTCCATTATTTACCATGTGCCATGACTCTGCATACCTTTACAAATTCTCAACGGAATTGTGTACTTGTGTTGCAAGAATTCATTGCGCCAGGAGATTTAAGAACGAAATTCTGTTAGGAAGTAGTGGAAAAATAAGCTTGTGGGCCAATGACCATTGAAAATATGAAAATGAATAGAGACTGCATCAAACAATACTGGTGGGATCCGGATCAACTATTACAATTGGTGGAACTGTTGTGCCAGAGATGCATGGATGTTCCATATAGACATTTATGAATGGCTAAGCCTCACTCTTTTAAGGGGACGAAGGTGTAGTAGGAACTGAAAACGGGTTTTTGGTTCGAAAAGATGGAGCAAGTGTTTGAAATTGGCATATGTGCTGAAGATGACAAAGTGAAGTTTGCTATGTGCACGTTCAAGGGTCGTGCTCTAACCTGGTGGAATGGAAATGTACAGACTTTGGGACTTGCTAATGATAATCAGATCCCCTAGAGCAACGTGAAAGATATGATGACCACTGAATACTGCCCAGCAACTGAAATCCAAAGGATGGAACAAGAACTTTGAACTCTGACTCTGAAAGGAGATTGATATCGAAGTTACAGTAATCATTTCCACGAAACTGTTCTGGTGTAACCTGAATTGGTGTCACTGAAAAGTAAGAAGATTGGATTGTTCCCATTTGTGGGCTTTCCTGAAAGTAATAAAAGGAAACATCAATTCTTCAAAGCTTGGACCTTGCATGAGGCATTCATACATGGCCCGTGAACTGTGAGCAATTCAGTTCTGGGTAGGGCTGCCAGAAATTGGGGGAAGCAATAAAAGGAAATGGAAGACATATCCAGAGAAACAAACAACAAACAATAACCTAACTACAAACAATAACCACAACAACATCAATAACCACAAACAGCAAAATAACCGCATACCGAAACAACAAATCATCACCAGACAACAAAACAGGAGGACCAGAAACTGTCAGGGCATATGCTGCAAGCCCCAGATGGAGGAAAGTTTTATGCTGGAAATTTCCTAAATGCAACCGGTGCAACTTAATCATCATGGACCGTGTCCTCAAAAGTGCCAGAGATGTCAAAGAATAGGTCACATGGAGAAGGATTGTAGAGTTAGGCTTCAGGGTGCAGGTAATGACTTCCTGCAGAATGTGACATGTTTCGGGTGTGGTGAGAAAGGACATTTCAAGGACAAGTGTCCGAAAATAGGGAACCAGCAGAATGATGGAGCTCGTGAGAATGATCTTAGTGGTGATTGGAAATCAACTGCAGAATTCCGAATGTGGTCACGGGTACGTCTTCTTCTAATGATCACTACGCTTGTATTCTCTTTGATTCGGGTGCTGTGCAAGAGTTTTTGTAACTTCTGCGTTTACACATTTTATTTATATTTGCCCCAGCCACTTTAAATTCTAGTTATGAAATCAAATTAGCAGACGAAAAAGTTGTTAGCACCAATACCATTTTACGTAGTTGCACCTTAGTCTTGTGTAATCACGTGTTCAAAATAGACTTGTTACCAACCCGGCTAGGTAGTTTTGATGTTATCATTGGAATGGATTGGTTGGCATACCACCGAGCTCTCATCGATTGTTATGAGAAGATTGTCCGTATTCCTCTTCCGAATGGCAAGATTCTTGAAGTTCAAGGCGAGAGGCCGGAAAAGGATCTTCGTTCACTTGCATGTATCAAGGCTGATGAGAAAAAGCTTGATGACATACGTGTTGTCCGAGACTTCCCTAAGGTATTTCCAGACGATCTGTTAGGTTTACCTCTTGTGCGAGAGATAGAATTTCGCATTGATCTGATTCCAGGCGCATCGCCAGTTGTTAGATCTCCATACCGGTTAGCCCCTTCAGAAATGTTTGAATTGTCAAACCAGCTTAAAGAACTTCAAGATAAGGGTTTCATTCGACCAAGTTACTCACCATGGGGAGCACCCGTGCTCTTTGTCAAGAAGAAAGATGGTTCAATGAGAATGTGTATTGACTACAGGGAACTAAATAAGTTGACTATAAATAACCGTTACCCTCTCCCTATAATTGATGACTTGTTTGACCAATTACAAGGTGCGTGTTGTTTCTCCAAGATAGATCTTCATTCAAGATATCATCAGTTGAGAGTCCGAGAAGAAGATATACCAAAGACCGCATTTAGAACTTGATACGAGCATTTTGAGTTCACAGTCATGCCATTTGGACTGACAAATGCGCCAACAATATTTATGGACTTAATGAACTGCGTCTGCAAGCCGTATTTAGACAAATTCTTAATTGTGTTCATTGACGACATCTTAATCTACTCAAAGTCAGAAGAAGAGCCTGAAGTCCACCTGAAGACTATTTTAGACTTACTCAAGAAGGAGAAGTTGTACGCCAAATTTTCAAAGTGCAAATTTTGGTTACAAGAAGTACAGTTCCTAGGACATGTGGTCAACCGTGACGGTATCCACGTGGATCCTAGCAAGGTTGAGTCTGTCAAGAATTGGAAGACTCCTGAATCATCAACTGAAATCCGTTCATTTTTAGGATTGGCGAGTTACTACCAGAGATTTATTTATAATTTCTCCAAGATCGCCAAGCCCCTCACTCTATTGACTCAAAAGAATAAGACATATGTGTGGGGCGATGAACAAGATGAAGCTTTCCGCATTCTAAAGGAGAAGCTATGCAATGCTCCAGTGTTAGCACTCCCCGATAGACCCGATGACTTTGTGGTCTATTGTGATGCATTAAAACAAGGTTTTGGGTGCGTGCTGATGCAGCGGGGCAAAGTGATAGCGTATGCGTCTAGGCAGTTGAAGAAGCATGAGAAAAATTATACCACCCATGACCTGGAAATTGGGTGCGGTGGTGTTCGCTCTTAAAATCTGGAGACATTATCTTTATGGGGCGAAAAGTGTTATCTACACTGACTACAAGAGTCTCCAGTACATATTTGACCAGAAAGAATTAAATATGCGCCAAAGGCGGTGGATCAAGCTACTCAGTGACTACGAGTGTGAGATCAAATACCACCCGGGCAAGGCGAACGTGGTGGCAGATGCCTTGAGCAGAAAAGAAAGACTCAAGCCAAGACGAGTACGTGCTATGAGTATTACTATTCATTCTGGACTTAAGACTAAGATTTTGGAAGCGCAAAGCGAAGCTTCCAAGGATCTTAAAGCCCCAACTAAATGGCTAAGAGGATTAGAAAGACACTTTGAGCAACGAGATGATGGTGAAATTTACTTCTTTGATCGTATCTGGATTCCATCAGTTGGTGGTGTAAGGAAATTGATCATGGATGAAGCTCATACTTCTAGATATTCAGTACATCCGGGTGCGGATAAGATGTACTATGATCTGAGAGACTTGTATTGGTGGCCTGGTATGAAGAGAGACATTGCTGAGTACGTTAGCAGATGTCTTACGTGTTCTAAGATTAAAGCCGAACATCAGAAACCCTCAGGATTTCTTCAGCAACCAGAAATTCCTGAGTGGAAATGGGAAAAGATAACAATGGACTTTGTCACAAAGTTGCCTAAAAGTAGCAGTGGGCATGATACGATTTGGGTCGTTGTTGATAGATTGACCAAGTCGGCTCACTTCTTACCTATACGTGAAGACTACAAGACGGAGAAACTAGCAAAGATTTATACCAATGAGATTGTAGCGAGACATGGTGTGCCGGTATCAATCATTTCAGACCGTGATGGTCGATTCACGTCACACTTATGGCAAGCTTTTCAAGAAGCATTGGGTACAAGACTAGACATGAGTACGGCTTACCACCCTCAGACCGACGGTCAGAGTGAGCGTACTATTCAAACGCTGGAGGATATGCTTCGAGCTTGTGTTATGGATTTTGGTGGCAGTTGGGATACTCATCTTCCATTGATTGAGTTTTCTTATAATAACAGCTACCACACAAGCATTAAGTGTGCACCATTCGAGGCTCTGTACGGGCGAAAATGTAGATCCCCCGTTATATGGACTGAAGTTGGAGAAAGTCAGCTTATTGGACCAGAGATTGTGCAAGAAACGACTGAAAAGATTTTTCAAATCAAGGAAAGATTAAAGACGGCTAGGAGTCGCCAGAAAAGCTATGCTGATAAGAGGCGTAAACCTCTTGAATTCGAAGTTGGAGACCGAGTGTTACTAAAGGTATCTCCATGGAAGGGAGTGGTACGATTTGGTAAAAAGGGAAAACTAGCACCACGATATGTCGGACCGTTTGAAATCATCGAGCGTGTTGGACCGGTGGCTTATCGGCTGAAGTTACCCCAGGAGCTAAGCTGTGTTCACGACACGTTTCATGTGTCGAACCTCAAGAAATGTTTAGCTGAGCCAGATGTTCAAGTACCTTTGGATGAGATCGAGATTGATGAAAATCTGCGATTTGTCGAAGAGCCTATTGAGATCATAGAGCGGGATGTGAAGAAGCTAAAGCGAAGAAGAATCCCATTGGTCAAAGTTCGTTGGAACTCTCGGCAAGGAGCTGAGTATACTTGGGAACGTGAAGACCAATTCCGGAAGAAATATCCGAATCTTTTCTCCGAACCCGTACTTTCCTCAAGTGCCGCAACTTGAGCCTTGAGGACAAGGCTCTTCTAACCGGAGGAGACTGTAACATTCCGTATTTTCAGGTCATTTACGACGTCATCTATTTCACTAATTATTTTTTTTCGTACGCGTTCGCTTTTAAATTTAATAGTTAAGTTAAATCGCGTAAGTTAAAAATTATCGTTTAGCGTAAACGGACACCAAACAAATAAATGTTTACATCAAGCAAGTGTTAAGTAATTATTTTGAGTATAATTATTAACTTTGTTTATTTTATTTTTATTGGTTACGTAAATTGATTACGTTTCGCGATAAAATTTCGTTTAGGCATACCCGGAAGCACCAAAACTTTTCTACGCTTCAACAAATACCCACTTTTATACCCAATACATAAAATTAACTCAAATATCTATCCTATATACATATAAAACCGGATATGTATAAAAAGATACAAGAAAATATCTAATGGAAAAATATATTCCATGTTTTCATGGGATGACTTCATTATTATGGAACCAAGACCACTATTCATCCCTTAAGACCCTCCCCTTTGTCCCAAACGACCCAACCCCCTTCCTTGGACTATTTTAATGATCTTTGACTAGCCTAGTTCCTATAAGAAGAAGTGCATACAAGTAATAAGCCATACACTCTCAAAACACTTAGTAAAAAAAGATCAAAACCTCTCTTTCTCTCCCTTTTAGGCCACGGCTCAAAACCCCTTTCCAACTCAATCCATACAAAAATTTCTACATCATATACAAGCCTTCACACATCCTTCCTAAGATATACTAAGGTATTTACAAGCCTTGGTTAACCATTTGCAAGTATTTATCAAAGAAAGGAAGCTAGGGTTTTCATTTGGATAATTAGGGTTTTCATTAGTGCAAGCTTGGGTTTTATATTTAAACAAGGGTTTAGATACTTTGGTTCATCATCATACATCACTATAAGGTTATCTATAAACCTTTATGTCTTTACTTTTATCATTTTTATGTGTTTACATGTTCTATATAACTAAATCACCATTCCACTAAGGACTTTCTAATATGAAAAATGAGTTATTATTTATGATTATGATTATATACACTTATTCTTATGTCATATGGTCCTATATATCATGGAAAAGTAAAGATAAAAGTATGTTAACCTATGGATTAAGTATAAACATGTTTAGGATAAATTAGGGTTTTATAAGGTTTCTTAAAACTTCACATGTGAAATTAATGAAAGAAAAAGGGTTAAACTTGTTACAATGAAATTATAAGGACTAGGGATGATATTAGACTTTATTATAAGTACCACATATGAAAAATATGGTTATAAGAGTTTTTATAGTAAACTACTAAGTTAATAATACATAAAAACAAGGTTTTTATAAAGAAACATACATGAAAACTTAGGGGCTGTCCAAATTCGAATTTTGGACAGTAGGTTATGAGGTTTTATAAAAATAATACGCCTCGTGACGATTCCATAATGATAAGAAACTCGAAAAACCGATCTATAACGAAAAAGATACGTTAAAAACGAGTTTACGACTATAAATACTTTTATAAAACTATTTTTATAGAAAGTTACTATTCATGGCAGTAGGTTGGAGTTTAGAACACCTAAAATATGATATAACTTTTGATTACGAGATCGTACACGCAAGAATCGTTCAAAACGGAACTATAACGAGTAAATTACGACATTTCCGATAATTAAAGTTTATAAAAGTAATTTTATAAACTATGAACAGTAAAAATCACTATTCATCAGTGAATTTATCTTTATAAAATATACTTCTTTTTAATAACAAAACATACTCGAAGGAATCACTGCAATTCGGGATTAAAAAGAATAAATAAGTTATTACGATTACAAGTTTACGCCAATTAAAGCCTAAAAGACAATAACGAGCTGCTTGTGAACAGTAATTTTACTATTCATCACAGAATCTTATAAAACTTGAAAATGTTAATATTTTGACATCGCTCGTTACTACGAAGACTTGTGGACGTAAGAAACGCGAACAACGGGGCTTAAACGACCCAAATTAGGTCATTTTTACGAAAAGTATTAATTTATAAACGTTTCACTTTATAAATACTATTTTACTAAACGTATTAGTCGGTGATTATGCTATATAGAATATGAGTGGTTATCAAAGTGCTATTTAATAGGGAGTTTCATAATGAGGCCTCTTCGGATGGCGTTTCGACGATGTTGTTGGCTTTACGATTTAAAGTATCCTAACTCCTCGAACGTCATCTGTCATGACTTTTTATTATGATAGCTCGAACGATAGTACGATGTAACAACTATAGATATATTTCAAAGTTATAAATTGAATTACTCTGGTACTATGCGACCTTAATTTAAATAGGTTGCAGCAAACGTTTTGCGTGACATTTTATCTGTGTTATTGAGACCATCAGTTTTCAAGGTGAGTTCATTGCCCCACTTTTTACAAACTTACTGTTTTACAAACTCTACGGGGTGATTACATTGCTTATTTTTACTACTGGACACAAGTGTTTTTCTAAGTGTTTTCCAAAAGTGTTTTAACTGTATGCTATCCAGATTACTGCTGAATATTATTGCCTAGTTACCACTATTGCAATTTAAGTCCCCACTATTTATCATGAACCGTCAATTGCTATTGTAGTGAGCCGGAGTGTTGTGGATAGATCTATGGGACTGACAATTCCCCACCTGGGGATTTTGGTCACAAGTTGACCATGGTGATTTACATTGAGAATACTTTGAGGTTGTTGGGCAAGCATCCTTACAAATTGGGCACAAACTAGTTAAGGCTTCGGTTCATGAGCTTAGTGCTTTTAATAAAACGTTTTTGGACTTTACTAAAGGTGTTTTAGAGTCCATTATTACATCGATCTTGTGGTTCACCAATTTACCAACAAACCTATGATTTCACTCACCTTTGTGTTGATTTTAGCATGTAATTTTCAGGTCCTAGGGTATGAGACTGACGGAGGAGCCGTGGGGATATCCAATGAAGATGGATTCATTTTTGTGTTTTATCTAAATATATGGCAACTTTGTATTTCATAAAACTTAAGTCATCTTTTGAGATTTTGTTTAAATGTTATGTTGGATGTTTATGACATCAAAAAACTTTATGGGACTAATGTATTAACTTGTTATTTTGCTATAAATGAAATTATTTATTCTTAAAATGTCCATTTTTCGGTCATTTCCTATATCTTGTTTGTTGTACTTGATGTAGCACCCCAATGTTAATATTCGATGCTACCTTGATTTTGGGGGTTGTGACATGTAGAGCATTAGCAAATCTGGTTGAAAATTCTGGGAGTAGATGAATTAGAACTTACTTTACGCACGGACATGCCTTGTTTCGTGAATTAGAACCTTAGATTTACTCTTGTGGCTTATCTCAAGCATTCACGAGGCATCTTATCCAAAAAGTTTCCACCCGCAGCAGAATTCAATGAGTCTTGATCATTAGCATTCAAAGCATTGTAAAACGTATCCAACTGATGTAATTCTGAAAATCCGTGATGTGGGCATGCTCGAAGAAGGTCATTAAATCGATCCCAAGCCTCATAAAATGATTCGTCAAATCTTTGTTGAAATCTCGTGATTTCGTTACGAAGATTTGTCGTTTTTGAAGGAGGAAAGAATTGATTAATGAATTTTGAAACAAGATCATCCCATGTCAAAATTGATCGAGGAGGTTCTTTTTCTAGCCAAATCCGGGCTGAACCTTCAAGAGAAAACGGAAAAAGCATAAGCTTAATTGACGTGCTCGGGACGTCCGGGAATCTCATTGTTGAAGTAATCTTATTGAAATAACGGATGTGAGCATGTGGATCCTCTTTATCATGTCCGAAAAATTGTTTGTTTTGTACAAGATTGATCAAATGCTTCAACTCAAAGTTAGCATTGATTTCGGGTATTACAATTGCATCCTCGTAACCCTTAGTGGGTGCTTGGATCAATTGTGCCATTGTCCGGTTATCAGCCATCGAAACTAATAGAGGATTAACAAAAGGTTCTTCTAAATGAAATGGTTGAACAACAGCCGGTTGGCTTTGTTGTTGGCGATTACGGTTGTGGGTTTGAGAACGAGTGCGCATGCACAAAGTAGGAAAAGAAAATTTAAACTAATTTTTTTTAACAAACTAAATTAACGGATAACGAGAAGACAACTTAAACCAAATAATCAAATTTACTTCACGGTAGCTCTTAAAAATTTTACTTTTTAAGGTGAGCCGTACTTCGTAAATGACACAAATGGCAAGTTTTGAAATCTTTTATTCGAGTTGGGAACTTATTATGATAATACCTCAATTGAAGGTATTATTTGTTGGTGTTCTTTTACCAACTTTGTTTATTTTTTTAAAGTGGAAAGAGCAAATATTTTTGTATTTTTGTTTTTAATCTTCTATTTATACTAGAAAGAAAAGAAAAATATATATTTTTTACTTTTTATTTTTTATATATTTTTTTATTTTTTGATTTTCTTAAAAACGTAACTTTCGAAAACGAAAGATTCTTCAAAACATGATCAACAAACTTAAAACGAAAGAATCTTAATCACAAATCCCCGGCAGCGGTGCCAAAAATTTGATACGCGTAAAATATATAATATAATACTATGGAAAATTACCAATTTACCCTTGAGGACAAAGGTGAAAAGGAAACTCTTCAAAATATATATAATATAATATAATACGTATCTTAACCGGGAAGTATGATTCCCCGGGTCGTTTCCCCAACGACTTGTGAAATTGAGACCACGTTTGATGCTTGGACAATGATTTGAATGGGATACAAAGTTTGATTTGATTTTCTACTTCTACAAATTAAAATAAGCAAATGATAACAATTAAGAATGAAAACAAACAACGGGAATTTAAATTTTAACTAAAAACGCAAAACGGGAACCTTAAACGGAAGCTACAAACCCTAAATTTATAAAATTAAACCTAAATTGAGTTTTTCTTTTTAAATGGACTTAAATTGTCTAAAAAGTAAGTTTAAAGAAAACTGGAACAAAAACGAAGTTAAAATGAGCGTTAAAATACGAAAAACGAGAATGAGAACGAATCCCGTTCTTTAGAAAACGAAATTTTGCAATTTAGTATTCATAGCCCATTGCATCCCATCCTGGTTTAGTGAGATTTAGTTGTTTTTGGTAGCTCTCAATGCCGAGCTGGAGGTCTTCACCTGCTGTCGAATCACTAAGTTGCGTGTCCACAGATTGACAGCAGTAGAAAGCATACGTTTGTCTGAGCCAGAAAGATGATTAATATGACCTTGTAAAATCAACATATTCATGTCTTCAAAGTCACTGGGATATAAGTTTTTGAAGTCCTTTTCTGCAATCGTGTATTCTTGACAATCAGCTCTGCGCAGTGTAATCTCTTTCAAATAGTCGTACCCATAGCGAGAGTAGGCTTTTATACCAACAACATTGAGTATACACATATGAGTTCTGACTACCTTGCAACTTGAGTCAGCAGTGTTTCAGTCAATGTAGAATTTCTGACGATTAAACCACCAATGAGAGATACCATAAGAGGCACTTATGTCATAGGTGCAGACATCATCGATCCACATATGCTCAGGTACGAGTAGTTCAAGTCCAAAGTCATGATAACGAGCCTAACTTCATCTTGGAAATTGATAAAGCATGTCCGCATCCCTTATTACCATATCGCAAATAATCCAAGTCTTTGTTGAAAAAGAATTGAGTTTGAATAGTGACATGACCTGGTGGACCACTGAGAGGCAGAGGTCTGCTAATATCAATTCTGACTTGATCACCTTCTGGATTAGCCTAGTCAATCTGATCGGTAAGCATCTTGTGACATTCTTCTATTTTGAACTAAAGATGAACGACGTCTGGGTAGAAAGCTTTAGCGAATCATAACTCGGCCTTCAAATATGCTTGAGTAAGCTCGGCCTTTCCCACCTTTTGGCAATACCAGTTCATAAACGTCCGCATATCCCCAGTCTTCTCAAGTAAAGATTTCTCTGCCGGAGCTTGATACATGGAGGCTAACGCATTGGCCCAGTTGTTCTCAGCGTCAGGAATATGGGATGTAGGAATGACCCAGGCAGGTTCTGGAGTGGCTGGTCTTTCATCATCTAGAATAGGCTTTAACTATTCTGGCCTCCGCTTAATCTTTGGAAGATGGGCAGAGTCAGTGTCCTCTGAATCAGATATATTGGCAGAATTAGGCATTGGTATGTCTTCGACTGGTTGCTCAGCATAAGGACTAGATTGTTGCTTGGAGGAGCTTGAAGGAGCATCTTGAGTGTCAAACTTCTTCCATGCTGATGACTGAGGATCTTGAGGCTTTAATGAACCAGATACGTCAGTGTCATGTCGTCTCCTCTTATTGAGATCCAAATCTGGTGGAGGAGGAGGAGGATCTTGATCATCACGGCGTCACTTGCGTGACTTGTCTATTTTAGCAAGGAATTCATCCCTCTGAGCTCATACCATAGATGCCTTCAGTTCTTCATAGAGAGCGATATGTTCAGGAATTGATTTGTATGTACCACTCTCGAACATCTTTTGGTGAAGCATATCTTTCATATCCTCTTCGGACAAGTATCTGAAGCGCTCTCTAAGAGGAGCTTGAAGAGCTATTTGAATAGCCTCTTTGACATTTTCATGGACTGCTTCATTAATCTTATGAGGCAGATCCCTAAGCTCCAAAGTGTAGACCCTAGATCCAAGATTCTGAGTCATGTTACCGAGATTCTTATTATTCTGCTCTAAATTAGAGAGTTTCTTTTCAAGAGCTGTGACATGTTTGGCTAACTTTGATTCAGGTGTGCTTTGTTGTTGTGAGGAGGTGGAAAGGGTTGTTGTGAAGTCTTATTGATTGCCTGTAAAGATTGGTGCTTGAGTGAATATGATTGCGGTATTAGGAGTTAAAAGATCATAACTGGTGTGATTAGTGGAGGAACTCGGAAGATGCTTGATAAATTGGAACAGTGACCATAGAGACCACTTCTACTTCCACATTGAGTTTTCCCGGTTCAACTACAGTGGATTTGTTCATTAATAAAAACCCTGTCCCCAATAGCATAGCAACCTCCAGATTCTTTATTGACATAAAGAGTCCCGTTTGAACTAGTGATCCTCTAGGATGACATGTACCATAGCTAGAAACTTCAAACTTTCATGAACCTTAGGGGTACAAAGTTAGCCATAAATACGTTTGTGCGTAGGGCTCAGGGTCCTGGTCTCAAGCAAGATCCACAAACACTCTTAATTAACCAGGTCTGGTCCAGCCTGGTCTTCATCCATGAGTACGTGCTCTGGTTGAGGTCGAGACTCGTGAGTTTCACCAGGGTCTGATCCAGCCCGGTCTAGATCAAGTTCAGTGGTATTTTCCTCTAGGTCCACCTGCTTCTCCACATCTTCTCCTAGTTCTTCATTGATCTGCAATATCTTAGTATCACCTCTACTATTTGTCTTATCAGATCCAGCACCTGTTTCAGCATCTGCTGGAGAAGGAGAGTTATGGACAATATTAATGGATGTGTCATCCTGTGGTTGTGTAGAGGGTCCAGTTGATGCCTCTTCAGTAGCTGGAGTCCGCCTTTGGAATATGAATTGGTCCTGTGGCGTCTTCTATCTTCTTTTTTTTTCTCTTCTTATCTTCTCTCTCTTAGCTCCCTTCTTCTCCTCCTTCTTATTCTATTTCCTATCTCTTCTTTCTATCTTAAATCTCTTACCTTCTAATCTTTCTTATCTTCCTAATCTATTCTCTTTTTCATCATCTTCTTCCTTCTTCTATCTTATCCTATTTCTTCCTCTTCACTTTCTTTCTTACTTTTCTGTTACCTTGTATCTTCTTTCAGATCTCTCTTCTCTTTCTGGATCTTCTCTTTCTTGCTATCTCTTCTTGGCGTCGCTTCTTCTCATTTCTGTTATCTTCTTTCTCCCTACTCTCTTTCTTTCACAATCTTTCTTCTCATAGTTTCCTTTTCTACTTCTCTCTTTCTCCTCTCTATTCTTTCTCAAAATAATCTTCCTTCTCTTCTTCATCTTCTCTTCCTTCTTTTCTCCTATCGTTTCTACATACTCTTTGGTTAATGTGTATGGCTAGCAAGATTGGCATCTTGTTCATACAGTGACAATGCTTGTGCCCTTAGCCTTTCTACTACAGGATGGTTGGATGACCTATGCACAGGATTCTTGATTCCACAACTCTAACATGTTGCATGACCCTGTGCCGTGAAACGACTCCTAACTCATCTGAATAACGACGTTCCATATCAAATTCTTCTCACCCCCCCCCCCAAAAACCTTGATGTACAGGTTTCACCAGTTCAGAGTGACGTGTTCATTCATCAGGTACATCAACCAGCTAGAGAGAAACTCTTCACGGTTTATGAACTTTTTCAACATTAAAACCCCGTTCCAGCTTTTTGTAGAGGTTAGCCTTGTGTGATTTTTCTTGGCAGCTTTGGTTGGGTGGTCTTAGCAGTAGAGGCCTTTAGAAGTTTTTTTCTTCCATGGTTACCTATCGCTTCGATGCAGGGGCACAGCTTTGCTTGCACTTCTCGATAGTGGCTTTGGCTTGGGTTGGCTTTGGTACTTGCAGATTTCTTCTTTCCTTTCTTTTTGGTTGCAACTTTCTGATCATGCTTTGTGACCATTTCCAAATAAGTATTATAGTACGGTGCATTCTTGATATTGTTCAAGATCAGCTCGTTAGGAATTGGCATTCCAAAGACTTCATCTTCTTTGCCTTTGGGAACGAATTTAAGATTACCAAGTCTGAGATCTTCTTCAGCAAGATGAAACAGAGATGTTGATCTCTGGTGAATGTTATGAATTCTTTCTAAGTGACAGATGATTAACTTTGTGAACCGACAAAATAGAATAACATGAGGCTTGTCTTTCCTGCCCTTCTTAGTAGGACTGCTCAGATTGCCATGTTCGTAAGAAACGATCAGGAAATAGCTTGTACAAATTCCTCCTACATTAGTTCAGCAAAATCAACATTTGAACTTGTGATTATACCCCAAAGTATCTAAAGAACTGGATATCTAGGCCTATCATGTCCATAGGTCTTGCCTGTGAGACATTGGTTGATCATGGACAATATATACCCTCCAAGGAATAATACAGTTAATCACCACCATTCTTTGACACAAAGTGAATAACCTCTGGGGATACCCTACAGTTCATTTACAAAGTCCACATAACAAACAACATCAAATCACCTAACGGAGGGACATAAACTGGTTCTTGATCAATTGGTGTTAACTCTAAACGCCATCCCCTCAGAAGAATTAGCAACAGTTATTGAATCGAGTTTCATCCAGCTAAAAACTATAAGCTCCAGTCTTTGCCTCATAAGTAAGCGTGTTCCAAAATTGTTGAATATAGATAGCTGGAACTGAGGCAGAAGCAGTGAATGCCCTGAAGAAGTTAGTGTTTTATAGAATGTCCACAGAGATTTGAAAGAATGGATCTTTTCTTCTTTTGAGGAAGATCATAGAACATAGTTGCTCTTTCCAATGGGGTACACCATGGCCAGCAAATAAGAATTTGATCATCAATCCTTGTGGAAACAGAGCGGAACATTCTCATCCAGGCCATTTTGTCTGCACAAGGATATCAACAAAGACAGGCAGACATGACATATATCTTGGTGTTAGATGAGAACATTGACATGCTTCGATTGATTATTGTGAGATTAAGAGGATGTTGGTCAAGGAAATCCGATGAACACATACAGGTTAACAAGTCCTGGATGGGTGTTAATAAAGAAGTAATTGTGCCTTGGATTAGGCCTTAAAATGGTATTAGACTAATGGGCCAAAGTTTTTTGTGATTCCCTGGCCCAAAACCGCTAACCCACTAACACCAACCGCTGTGGAGGAGGGGTTAATCCCACACGCTGTGCAGTAAATGATGCATACCCGCTAGTAGCGGAATGATCAAACCGCCACGACCAAATAGCTACGGATTAAACATTTATTTTAATCAAATCGCTATGACCAAACAGCTACGAATATTTTATTCTTTTTAGTCAAACCGCTACCAATTATGAAAAATTCGAAAACATTTGGAATACTAAAAATAATCTTCATCAGAGACGCTACTACGTAGCGGTTTGCCTGTTCATAATAAAGAATTCATTTATCATCAAGCCGCTATCTGGCATAATTAAGCAAACCGCTATCATGCATCATTAAGGAAACCGCTAATCAAGCAACAACAAACCAAACCGCCATCTAGAACAACCTCCTTGATTCTTGATTTCAATGTGAAACTTTGTCTAAGTCCCTCTAAAACTTCGTTTAATACATTAAGATGATGCCTTAGGTTAAAGGAATCAATTCAAAACACACTTAAATGGCTTCCATGTCTAGATTCGACATAGGTTTCAATCTAAATCTAGAGTGTTGTTTGAAATTGTGAATTGGTGGGTGGGATACATGCGGCTAGGACTTAAATTTAGTATATCACTGCTTGATCATGGTCTCTCTAACACTTTAGGAGCCTAGATTGATTTAAATGTCTGTCCTTGTCGAAAACCTATGAGAATGTTTGGAATGATGTGTGGATTGCTGGGAAATGATTACTAGGTATAGGTGATGCTTATTTGTTGAATCAATTCGCTCCCCAACTGCCTATGATCTTGATTTGATGATTTTTCGTGTGTAGATTGAATTTTAATAATCAACTGCTGTTGTTAGTTGTTGTTAAGCGTGTATATGTTCTCAAAAACACTTAGGAATCTATTGAATCCATATACGCTTGTCCTGTCGTTGCGTAAAATGTATTCGAATGTGATTGCATTTTATGATCCTGAACGGTTGATAAAACTGTTCTAGATAGGCGGTTTGGATTGTAGTAGCTTGAGAGCGGTTCCTTAATGATGGCATGATAGCGGTTTTGCTTAATTATCCAGATAGCGGCTTGATGATATATGAATCTTATTATGAACAGCAAACCGCTACCGTAGCAGCGGTTTTGATGAAGAGTATTTTTATTATTCCAAACTGCTATTTCGAATTTTTCATAATTGGTAGCGGTTTGACTAAAAAGAATAAAATATTCGTAGCTGTTTGGTCATAGCAATTTGATTAAAATAAATGTTTAATCCGTAGCTATTTGGTCGTGGCGGTTTGATCATTCCGCTACATAGCGGTTTGATCATTTACCTTCACAGCGGTTTGATTAACCCTCCTCACAGCGGTTTGGTGTCTAGTGGGTAGCGGTTTGGGCCAGAATCACAAAACTTTGGCCCATTAGTCCTAATACCATCTTAAGGCCTAATCCAAAGGCACAATTACTTCATTAACACCCATCCAGGACTTGTTAACCTGTATGTGTTCATTGGATTTCCTTGACCAACATCCTCTTAATCTCACAATAACCAATCGAAGCATGTCAATGTTCTCATCTAACACCAAGATATATGTCATGTCTGCTTATCTTTGTTGATATCTTTGTGAAGACAAAATGGCTGACAAGAATGTTCCCGCTCAAGCTCCAACAAGATCTAATGATCAAATTCTTCCATTTGTTGCATGGGTACCCATTGGAAAGAGCAACTATGTCTTGGATCTTCAAAAGAAGCAAAAGAATCCAATCTTTCAGATCTCTGTATATATTCTACAAAACACTAACTTCTTCAAGGCATTCACTGCTTCTGCCTCAGTTCCAGCTATCTATATTCAACAAATTTAGAACACGCTTACTTATGAGGCAAAGACTGGAGCTTACAGTTTTTAGTTGGATGAAACTCGATTTGTACTGGATGCTAATCTTATGAGGGAGGCATTAGAGATAACACCCATTGATCAAGCTAACCAGTTTATGTCCCCTCCGTTAGGTGATGTAGTTATGGACTTTGTAAATGAACTGGGGTATCCCGAGGTTATTCACTTTGTGTCAAGAATGGTGGTGAATAACCTGTATTATCCTTGGAGGGTAATATTGTCCATGATCAACCAATGTCTCACAGGCAAGACCTCTGGACATGATAGGCCTAGATATCCAGTTCTTTAGATACTTTAGGGTATAATCACAAGTTCAAATGTTAATTTTGCTGAACTAATATAGGAGGAATTTGTACAAGCTATTCAGATCGTTCTTACTAACAAGGCCAATCTGGGCAGTCCTACTAAGAAGGGCAGGAAAGACAAGCCTCATGTTATTCTATTTTGTCGGTTCACAAAGTTAATCATATGTCACTTGGGAAGAATTCATAACATTCACCAGAGATCAACATCTCTGTTTCATCTTGCTGAAGAAGATCTAACTTGTAAATCTTAATTCATTCCAAAGGCGAAGCAAGATAAGTCTTTGGAATGCCAATTCCCAACGAGCTGATCTCGAACAATATCAAGAATGCACCGTACTACAATGCTTATTTGGAAATGGTCACAAAGCATGATCAGAAAGTTGCGGCCGAAAAGGAAGGAAAGAAGAAATCTGCAAGTACCAAGCAACCCAAGCCAAAGCCAGCTATCGAGAAGTCAAGCAAAGCTGCACCTGCATCGAAGCCGAAGGTAACCAAGGAAAAACCTTCTAAGGCCTCTACTGCTAAGCCACCCAAGCCAAAGCCTGCCAAAGAAAAATCAACCAAGGCTACACCACTACAAAAAGCTGGCAAGGGTAAAGTTGCAAAAGTTCATACCTTGAAGAGTTCTCTCTAGCTGGTTGATGAACTTGATGAAGAACAGATTTTTTTCAGCTCTGAACCGAACCTGAACAATCAAGGTGGAGTGAAAGATTTGATAATGAACTGTTATTCAGATGAGCTAAGGAGTCGTTCAAGGCACAGGGTTCCACACATGTTTTGAGTTGAAATTCAAGAACCTGTTGCAAAGGTCATCCAACCACTCCCTGTAGTAGAAGGCAAGGGCAAAGCCATTGTCACTGATGAACAAGCTGCCCAAACTCTGCTAGCCCTACACATACCAAAGAGGAGAAGCGCCACAGACCAATTCATATTCCAAAGGCGGACTCCAGCTACTGAAGAGGTATCTACTGGACCCTCTACACAACCACAGGATGACACATCCATTAATATTGTCCATAACTCTCCTTCTCCAGCAGATGCTGAAACAGGTGTTGAATCTGATAAGACAAGTAGTGGAGGTGATACTGAGATATTGTAGATTACTGAAGAACTAGGGGAAGATGTGGAGAAACAGGTGTACCTAGAGGAAAAGACCACTGAACTTGATCAAGACCAAGCTGGATCAGACCCTGGTGAAACTCATGAGTTTTGACCTCAACCAAAGCATGTACACATTGAAGAAGACCAGGCTAGACCAGACCCTGGAATAAGCTATGTGGCTCTTGCTGGACCAGACCCTAAGCCCACGCACAACGAATTCATGGCTGACTTTGTACCCTAAGGTTCAAGAAAGTTTGAAGTTTCTAGCTGATGAACATGTCATCCTAGAGGATCCACTAAGTTCAACCGGGACTCTTTTGTCAATAAAGAATCTGGAGGATGCATATGCTATTGGGGATCAGTTTATTAATGAAAAATCCACTGATGATGAACCGGGAAAACTCAATGTGGAAGTAGAAGTGGTCTCCATGGTCACAGTTCCAATTTATCAAGCATCTTCCTCAGTTCCTCCACTACTCACACCAGTTATTGATCTTTTAACTCCTAAACCTGCATCATCTACCACTCAAGCACCAATCTTTACAGCAACAATAACGACTACACCAACAACCCTTCCACCTCCTCCACAACAACAAAGCACACCTGAATCAAAGTTAGCCAAACATGTCACAGCTCTTGAAAAGAAACTCTCTAATTTAGAGCAGAATAATAAGAATCTCGGTAACATGACTCAGAATCTTAGATCTAGGGTCTACAATTTGGAGCTTAGGGATCTGCCTCATAAGATTAATGAAGCAGTCCATGAAAATGTCAAAGAGGCTATTCAAATAGCTCTTCAAGCTCCTCTTAGAGAGCGCTTCAGATACTTGTCCGAAGAGGATATGAAAGATATGCTTCACCAAAAGTGATTCGAGAGGGTAACATACACTCAATTTCCTGAACATATTGTCCTAATGAAGAACTGAAGGCATCTAGGTGATGGAGCTCAGAAGATGAATTCCTTGCTAAAATAGACAAGTCACGCAAGTGACGCCGTGACGATCAAGATCCTCTTCCTCCTCCACCAGATTCGGATCTCAGTAAGAGGAGACGACATGACACTGGCGTATCTGGTTCATCACAGCCTCAAGTACCTAGACCATCACATGGAAGAAGTCTTGACACTCGAGATGCTCCTTTTAAGCTCCCCCATCAACAATCTGTCCTTAGCTGAGCAACCAGTCGATGAGACATACCAATCTGATTCTGCCATATATCTGATTTCAAGGACATGAATTCTGCCCATCTTCCAAAGATTAAGAAGGCCATAATGGTTTAAAGCCTATTCCCATATTAAGAAAGATCAGCCACTCCAGAACCTGCCTAGAGACCATTCTCCCCCACATCCCCAATTCCTCCGCTGAGAACAATTGGGCCAATGCGTTAGCCTCCATGTATCAAGCTCCGGCAGAGAAATCTTTACTTGAGAAGACTGGGGATATGCGGACGTTTATGAACTGGTATTGCCAAAAGGTGGGAAAGGCCGAGCTTACTCAAGCATATTTTGAAGGCCAAGCTTATGAAGTCGCTAAAGCTTTCTACCCAGACGTCGTTCATCTTCAGTTCCAGATGGAAGAGTATCACAAGATACTTACAGATTAGATTGACTGGGCTAATCTAGAAGGTGATCAAATCAGAACTGATATTAACTGACCTTTGTCTCTCTGTAGTCCATCAGGTTATGTCACTATTCAAACTCAATTCTTTTTCAATAAAGACTTGGATTATTTGCGATATGGTAGTAAGGGATGCAGACAAGCTTTGTCAATTTCCAAGATGAAGGCTGCTCGTTATCATGACTTTGGACTTAAACTACTCGTACCTGAGCATATGTAGATCGATGGTGTCTGCACCTATGACATAAGTGCCTCTTATGGTAATCTCTCATTGGTGGTTTAATCGTCAGAAATTCTACATTGACTGACACACTGCTGACTCAAGTTTGCAAGTAGTCCCAGAACTCCTATGTGTATATTCAAGGTATGTTGGTATAAAAGCCTACTCTCGCTACGGGTACGACTATTTGAAAGAGATTACACTGCGCAGAGCTGATTATCAAGAATACACGATTGCAGAAAAGGACTTCAAAAACTTATATCCCAGTGACTTTGAAGACATGAATATGTTGATTTTACAAGGTCATATTAATCATCTTTCTGGCTCAGACAAACGTATGCTTTCTACTGCTGTCAATCTGTGGACACGCAACTTAGTGATTCGACAACAGGTGAAGACCTCCAGCTCGGCATTGAGAGCTACCAAAAACAACTAAATCTCACTAAACCAGGATGGGATGCAATGGGCTATGAATACAAGCATGACTATACAATCATTGAGTCACCTTGTGCAGTTGTGTTCCCTGTCAGTAACAATGAACGGAAGATCATAAGGTTTAATGAGGTTTACAAACTCAGTGATGGTACATTGACAAATATTCTAGAAGTAATGCATTACAAAGTTAAGGAGTACAAGTTTAATCGGTTCAATCCGGGTATGAACACGCGGTTTTGTACTGATAAGGATGTTGCAAGGAGCAAGGAATTTATACATGCCATTGAACGGAGACTCAAGACTAAAAGGATTTTCTAAAACTTAGAATGCTTTGTTGGTGGTCATGTACGAGATATTGACTACATACTACTTCAGAGAACTAAATGAGCACATCATCTCTGCATTTAGGTCAATATCTTTTGTGGTGTATATATATTGTATCTTTTACATTATAGAGTAGTGTTGCATTAGTGTTTTATGAGTCTGTGTAATGAATTTTTCATTAAATTCCTAAACCTTCAAACCTAATCAACCAAGACACAAACAGAATCCCACATATATAACGAGGGAGCATTATATGATCCCTTATAAAGGCAATGAAAATCAGCACCATTATACTCCCCTTTTTCCAACATATTCAAATCCATTGGTATCCAAAATATCAACAGGCTTGAAATTTTTGATAAGGGGAGAAAATGTGATTTAAATATGAAAACTGATAAAAAAATCATGATTTTTTGGACTCATGTGTATACTCCGTCCTCCTTGTGCTAAACATTTTCGTTTAATCAATGCACATGATTGAGGGGGAGCGTTTATGAAAATTCAAAAACAATCAAGGTACTAAAAGTTTTGATATTTATATCACAAGTACCTGATTGAGTTTTTCGATTGGTTTTATGGCAAGATGAACTATACCAAAAAGACCGACCATGTATTTAATTTTATCGCAGTTATAAGGTTGGTAAGGTTAGGTATTAGTTCCCATGATCCAGCCAGAACCGGAGGGATCTACCCAAGGATAATCCACTAGTTAGTGTAGAAGTCCTTAGGTATGACATAAAAAAAGAGTAAATGTGAGAATAAGGGAATAATGCCAACTGAGATGGAGCTAGAATTGGAACAAACCCAACAAGGTTCTAGTCATGAAGTCTCAGGGTTGAAGAATGAAAAAGAAATGTAAGGATAAAGGGTGTAAAGAAAGAATCCCTCCATACACTTAGGCAAAAATCGGGTTAATACATCTGCTGTCAGAATCACAATGATAATTGCTGACATTGAAGACTGACATCATGGACCCAGTGATGCAATCCACAAACCTCCCTAGCCACTCAGAATCTCTCAAAAGATTTATGTTTCATTTCTCATAGAGACTAAACACGTTATCTATTAACTTTCTCACTCCGAGTTAGTTGATATTAAAAAGGTGGCAGTCCGCTCCAGCCTCCGATCACTAAAACCAAAATGCACAATTGAGTCTAGAGCCAAGAGATCATCAATTAATCTCATTAGGACACTATTCCATATTACTTGTTCTTTACACAATGTGAAAACAAGGGTTATCATAAGAGTCCTACGCATTATCCATGTGGTTATGCCAGAACATCCGAGTGACACTTATGTGTTCACAATGAAGATGGAAATCCTGCTTGAGCCAACATCAAACAAGCTCATGGTAGGTGACTTATGAGATCCTTAATGGGTCAAACTTGTGCCACTAGATATCAAATTGGTCCAGATTATGAATTGATGATTTTTGAATTTTGATAAAAGCTCAACACTCTCGATGTGACACAAAAACACTTTCTCAAGTGACACGTTGATTGATTTCCAAATCAATTTTCCTCTTCAATCGGTAAGATAGTAACTAACCGATTCACTCTTATCGTGTTGTCTGCTTTGAGACGTTCCGATTAAGAGAACAGGCTAGTTAGGGGATTCTGATGTTCATTCATTGGAAGATCTGACACTTATACTAGAAATCCTGTCAAGGAGATTCTTCTTAAGATTGAATCTACCTGATCACAGGTCGGTCCTCACATGATCTGGAGCTTAATCCAACCAAACTCGGGCGAATGACAAAGCCATATTCGTCTATAAGCTTTATTGCTAACTGTTTTATTACAGGTTCAAGTAAAGATGGAGATGGAGATACTTTGTTTTAGTGGAGTCTATTTTATAACCGCATGCTCATACTTGACCGATACATCTAATGACCTCATGAAAGCTCAAGTATATGTTTCAAAGCTTCTGCAACTCTAATATCGAAGTCCTCTCAAAGTGATCAAGTAATAAAGTTAAAAGAACTTTAAGAACGACGAATAATAAAGCTTTCACCATCAAGAAAGGTATGAGCATGCCGGTCTAGATGTCGCAAGCACAAAATGGCGAAAGACCACAAACTGATGATCAGAGATTAGATTTGGCTAATGATCTCAAAGAAGCTCAAGATCACATATCATATTCAATCACAAGCCACAAGACAAAGATCACTATCTCAATGACAAGATACTACGTGAAGAATCAAAGGCTACGAGCTAAACCCAAGATCAATAAGAAGATTGCTGAGCTTAAGTTTGTATTTTCTGGGGTGACCTCCCTTAGGGAGAGATTGTTAGATATTAGAAAAAGACTCGGTCATCCCGTATAGTGTACCATTTATTATAGCTCGTAGTTTAACGTTTAATATGTAATGTTCGGTAATGATCCGGGTTATAAATCCCAACATGTAAGCCCATACCATAGCCTAAGGGCTGATTTTGTAAGCTACTATATAAGCCTCTTCCATGCCTTGGAAGAGGTGGTTAGTCATTTTCATTTTACATGTTACACTTTCTCTCACTAGAAAGCTTTTCTCTCACTTTCTCTCTCTAGATTTGGCTAATCCATCTATCTTTCATTGTGTTATGATTTCCAATAGCCTATAATTACATCGAATTAAATGATCTAAATGAACCATTTAAGCTTAGGAGAAATCAAGGAGATGATTTGATGCCCATAATTGAGGAAGGTGAGTATGAGGAATTTGAACAAAGGAATGATAATCATGATGCGGAATTGATATTACCCTAGATATTGTGACCAGATAAGAAGATTCCATAAGATTGTCACACACTTAAGTTTTCTTGCATGATAGGATTTGAATTTACACACGCTAACTTTTTCCCATTATTGTATGTCAATGTGATGTCCAAAAAGTTTCATAATTCTATAATGAAAGATAAGATGGTGTACAAAGGGAATAATGTTGTAGGAGCTTTAATGAATGTGCCTATTTTTGTTGGAACCTTTTCTGTTGTGACGGATTTTGCAGTTCTAGAAAATATGGATGCTTATCGTGATGAAGGAATGGGCGATGTTATTTTTGGCGAACCGTTTTTGAGAGAAGTTGGGATTAAAACAAAATGGTTCGAAGGGATAATTACCATTTACAATGGTGATGATGAAGTAACTTACCAAATGGTGCGATCACATCCGAGGTTTAAACACCATACTAATGAGCAATGCAACAAAATCCCACCATTACTGAAGGTAAGTGAGAAAGATGAGATGAATGGAATCTCGCATGCATACCAAAAGTTAAAGGGGTTCTACAAAGGAGTATTGAACTTAGGACCCGATTACATTCGAGATGCGAAGACGGAAGAATGGCTCACACGCGGGCACATTAGCGTGCATGAGATGAGAAGCTGAAGAAAAGTCTAACTTAAAGACTTCGCTGTAAACAAAAGTGCTTCCCGAGAGACAACCCGGATTGTTATTTAATTTTATCGAGTCTGTCTTCCCAGACATCAATACGGCGTATCCGCTCCATACCATACGGCGTATTGATTGTCTGGACGTTATCAGTCTTTACTTTTTATGCACTTTAAAAACATTATTGTCAGTTCTGGCAATACGGCGTATTCATGCACATGATACGGCGTATTCACCAAAACTGACCCGTATTTAGTTTGTTTAGTTTAGTTTAAATTAACCGTAGGTACCAAGATAGGAATACACATTTTTTCCTATGTTTTATACAGGACCTCGTGAAAGAAATATCGACGAATATTGGTGGAGAATTTACAAATCTAGAGATCTTGAAGTGTTGGAGTCTTGAAACTTCAAGGCGGCTGTTCAACATGAATTCTTGCTCAATAACTCAACATGGAGAATCTACCGAGCAAATATCAGGGGAGTTTCTCATTCTAATTCTTTTTAATTCCCGTATTTAATGTTTTATCTATACAACGAGGACGTTGTATAATTCAAGTGGGGGGATGGAATTAGAATGTTTACTTGTCCTATTTTCACACTAAAATACTTGTCCTATTTGTATGGATTGCTTAGAGGGGGGGGGGGTTGAGCCGTGAGCCATAAGAGAGAAAGAGAGGGATTTTTGTGAAAATTTTACTAAGTGTTTTGCTATATATGTGTTACTTGCATGCATAGAAGTATTATATAAGTGCTTAACTAGTCAAAAGGTGAAATAGGAGTCCAAGGAACATGAGGAGGGTCTTAGGGAAGACTCTTGGTCAAAGGGAACAAGGTATGGGGTTTAATACAATGTTGTACATTTGAGCCAAATGTAGAACTTTTTTCTTATTTCTTTGCATCAAATGCCCTAAATTCGGCTAATATAAGATATATATGATGTTGTTGAGTAATTTTTATGTATTGGGTATAAAAGTGGGTATTTTGTTGAAGGGGGTGGTAAAAATTTTGGTGGTTCCGGGAGTGCCTAAACGCAATTTATCGCGAAACGTATACACTTTACGTATCCGATAAAAATAAAATAAACAAAGTTAATAATTATACTCAAAATAATTACTTAACACTTGCTTGATGTAAACATTTATTTGTTTGGTGTCCGTTTACGCTAAACGATAATTTTTAACTTACGCGATTTAACTATTAAAAATAAAAGTAAACGCGTACGAGAAAGAAAAATAAATAATTAGTAAAATAGATGACGTCGTAAAAGACCTGAAAATACGGAATGTTACAGTCTCCTCCGGTTAGAAGAGCCTTGTCCTCAAGGCTCAAGTTGCCGGCACCTATGAGGAAGTACGGTTTCATGAGAAAAGATTCGGATATTTCTTTCGGAATTGGTCTTCATGTTCCCAAGTATACTCAGCTCCTTGCCGAGAGTTCCAACGAACTTTGACTAATGGGATTCTTCTCCGCTTTAGCTTCTTCACATCCCGCTCTACGATCTCAATAGGCTCTTCGACAAATCGCAGATTTTCATCAATCTCGATCTCATCCAAAGGTACTTGAACATCTGGCTCAGCTAAACATTTCTTGAGGTTCGACACATGAAACGTGTCGTGAACACAGCTTAGCTCCTGGGGTAACTTCAGCCGAACAGCCAACCGTTCAACATCGCTCACGATGTCAAATGGTCCCACATATCGTGGTGCTAGCTTTCCTTTCTTACCAAATCGTACCACTCCCTTCCATGGAGATACCTTAAGTAACACTTGGTCTCCAACTTAGAATTCAAGAGGTTTACGCCTCTTATCAGCATAGCTTTTTTGGCGACTCCTAACCGTACTTTTAATCTTTCCTTGATTGAAAAACAATCTTTTCATCGTTTCCTTGCACAATCTCTGGCCCAATAAGCTACTTTCTCCAACTACATCCATATCACAGGGATCAACATTTTCGCCCGTACAGAGCCAGAATTGGTGCACACTTAAGCTTGTGTGGTAACTGTTATTATAGGAAAAACTCAATCAATAAAATGGGTATCCTAACTGCCACCCAAAATCCATACACAAGCTCAAGCAAATTCTCCACCAAATTTTGAATAGTACGCACCGTCGGTCTGAGGGTGGTAAGCCGTACTCATGTCTAGTCTCGTACCCAATGCTTCTTGAAAAGCTTGCCATAAGTGTGACGTGAATCGACCATCACGGTCTGAAATGATTGATACCGGCACACCATGTCTCGCTACAATCTCATTGGTATAAATTTTTGCTAATTTCTCTGTCTTGTAGTCTTCACGAATAGGTAAGAAGTGAGCCGACTTGGTCAATCTATCAACAACTACCCAAATCGTATCATGCCCACTGCTACTTTTAGGCAACTTTGTGACAAAGTCCATCGTTATCTTTTCCCATTTCCACTCAGGAATTTCTGGTTGTTGAAGAAATCCTGAGGGTTTCTGATGTTCGGCTTTAATCTTAGAGCACGTAAGACATCTGCTAACGTACTCAGCAATGTCTCTCTTCATACCAGGCCGACACAATACAAGTCTCTCAGATCATAGTACATCTTATCCGCACCCTGAATGTACTGAACATCTAAAAGTAATGAGCTTCCAAGTACCATGATCAATTATCCTTACACCACCAACTGAGAATGGAATCCAGATACATCAAAGAATGAAATTTCACCCTCATCTTGTTTGCTCAAAGTGTCCTTTTAATCCTCTAGCCCATTCATTGGGGCTTGAATCCTTGGAACCCTTCAGCTTTGTACTTCTAAAATTGAGTCTTAAGTCCAGATAAATAGAAATACTCATAGCACGTACTCGTCTTTGGCTGAGTCTTCTTTCCTGCTCAGGCATCTCCACCATGTCCCTTGCCCTGTGTATTTGATCTCACCTCGTATCACTGGTAGCTCGATCCACCCCTTTGGCGCATATTTAAATCCTTCTAGTCCAAATATGTACTGGAGACTCTTGGTGGTCAGTGTAGAGAACACTTATCATACCCATAAAGAAATGTTCTCTAGATTTTAAGAGCGAACACCACCGCACACCAATAACTCAGGTCGTGGGTGGGGATCATTTTTTCCAAGCATCTTCAAACTATCTTGACGCATATGCTAACACCTGTCCCTTTGCATCAGCACCACCCAAAACCTTGTATTGATGCATCACAAAAGACCACAAAGTCATCAGGTTCACGGGGGATGGCTAACACAGGAGCATTGCAATGGTTTTTTCCTCTTCAAATTTGGAAGCTTCATCTTGCTTATCCGCCCCACACATACGTCTTATTCGTTTGTGTCAACAGGGTGAGGGGCTTGCGATCTTGGAGAAATCTCAATAAACCTCGGTAGTAACACCGCCAATCCTAGAAATGAATGGATTTCCGTTGATGATTTAGGTCTTCCAGTTCTTGACCTGACTCAACCTTGCAAGGATCCCACGTTGAGACTGCACGGTTGACCACATCTCCTAGAACTGTACATCTTTTAACCAAAAATATACACTTTGAAAAATTGGCGTACAACTTCTCCTTTTGGAGTAAGTCTAAAATCGTCTTCAGGTGGACTTCATGTTCTTCTTCTGACTTTGAGTAGATTAAGATGTCGTCAATGAACACAATTACAAATTTGTCCAAATATGGTCTTGCAACGCGGTTCATTAAGTCCCATAAATATTGCTGGCGCGTTTGTTAGTCCAAATGGCATGACTGTGAACTCAAAGTGCCCATATCGGGTTCTAAACGCGGTCTTCGGTATATCTTCCTCTCGGACTCTTAACTGATGATATCTTGAGCGAAGATCTATCTTCGAGAAATAGCACGCACCTTGTAATTATGAGGTTATACAAGTCATCCATTCTGGGGAGAGGGTAACGGTTCTTATAGTACAACTTGATTTAGTTCCCTGTAGTCAATACACATTCCTCATCGAACCGTAATTTCTTCTTGCCAAAGAGCCACGGGTGCTCCCCCATGGTGAGTGAATTGGTCGAATAAAACCCTTCTCTTGAAGTCTGTTAAGCTGGTTCGACAATTCTAACATATCTGAAGGGGCAACCGGTATGCGAGATCAACAACTAGCGATGCTCCTGGAATCGATCAATGCAAAATCTATCTCTCGCACAAGAGGTAAACTAAACAGATTATCTGGAAATACTCAGGGAAGTCTCGGAACAACACGTTAGGTCATCAAGCTGTTTCTCATCAGCCTTGATACAATGCGAAGTAACGAAATCCTTTTTCCGGCCTCTCGCCTTGAACTTCAGAATCGTTGCCATTCGGAAGAGGAATACGGACAATCTTCTCATAACTGTCGATGAATGCTCGTGATATGCAAACCAATCATTCCAATGATAAAACACAAAACTTCCTAGCCGGGTTTGGCAACAAGTCTATTTTGAACACGTGATTTAACAAAACTAAGGTGCAACTACGTAAAATGGTATTGGTGCTAACGACTTTTTCGTCTGCTAACTCTACTTCGTAGCTAGTGTTAGTGTGGCAGGGCTTTATTAATAAAATGCTAAACGCAGAAGATACAAAACTTCTTCTCACACCGGGAGTCAATGTAGCAAGACAAGCGTAGTGATCAGTAAGAAGAAACGTACCCGGACCACATTCGATTCTGCTATGGATTTTTCAACCACCACGTAAGTTCTCCACAGCTCCAGCATTTTGCTGGTTCCCTGCTTTCGGACACTTATCTTGAAATGTCCTTCTCATCCACAAACACGAAACAATGTCACATTTTGCCGTAAGTCATTACCTGCACCCCTGAGGCCTAACTTTCTACAATCCATCTCTATGTGACCAATCTTTGCATCTCTGGCACTTTGAGGACACGTCCATGATGATTGTAAGTTTACACCGATTAGACATTTGGTACATTTCCAGTAAAATAAATCTTTCCTCCAGTTGGGTTGCAGCATATCGCCCTGACATTTGTCCTGTCTCCTTTTTGTTGCTGGTGATGATTGGGGGTTATTTTCGTTTGCGGTTTATTTGTTTCTGTTGTGGATGTTGTGGTATTATGTTATTGTTATTGTTGTTTCACTGTTTGCTTCCCATTTCCTTTATTGCTTTTCCCCGATTCATGCAGCCCTACCCGAACTGCTTGCTCGACCAGTTCACGGCCAGTTTTAGGATTGCCTCATGCAAGTCGCAGCTTTAAAGAAGTGATGGTTTCCTTTGATTCTTGCAGGAAAACCCACGAATAATACCTTTTAATCCTTCTTCTTTCAGTAGGCACCAATTCATACCACATCAAGGCCATTCGTGAAACATTGTTGTACAGCTTCAATATCATCTCCTTTCAGAGTCAGATCCAAAGCTCTTGTTCCATCCTTTGATTTCAGTTGCTGGCAGTAGTTCAGTGGTCATCATAGCTTTCAACGTTGCTTCCAGGGGAATCTAGTATAGCCATTAGCAAGTCCCAAAGTCTGAACATTTCCGTTCCACCAGGTCAGAGCACGACCCTCGAACGTGCACATGGCAAACTTTACTTTGTCATCTTCAGCACATTTGCAAATTTCAAACACTTGCTCCATCTTTTCGAACCAACGTTTCAGTCCGACTACACCTTCAGTTCCCTTGAAAGAGTGAGGCTTTCCATTCATAAATGTCTTATACGAACATCCATGCATCTCTAGTACAACAGTTCCTCCAGTATTTGTAGATCCGGATCCACCAGTATTGTTTGAGTCAGCTCTAGTCTTTTCATATTTTTCAATGGCTTTGGCCACACGCTTTTCCACTATCTTCCTAACAGATTTCTTCTTAAATCTCCTGGGAGTCATGATTCTAGCAACACAAGTACACAATTCGTTGAGAATTTGTAAAAGTATACAGAGTTATGGCACATGGTAAATAATGGAGAATGATATAAATAATCATAAATTAATTAGGATAGTCAATATTCACATAATTGACCGATAGAAATAGATATTGATATGTTAAAAGATAGACGTAAGAGATCGAATTTAAACCAAGTATTATATATATAAGATTATATATAATGCAATAATGAAAATCGAAAAAGTAAGTAAGTAAGGATCAGGAAATACGCGCGCGTGGATATCGGATAACGATGAAGGATTCTGTATTTAAAATGAAAGAAAAGAGAACTTTTAGACTTTGTGGTTATAGACTAGGTTTTGAAAATGACCCAGTTCCCTATAACCTTGGCTCTAGTACCATCTGTAACAACCCCAAAATCAGGTAGCAGCGGAATGGTAACATTGGGGTGCTACATCAAAGTACAACAAACAAGATATAGGGAACGACCAAAATGGACGTTTTAAGATAATATTTCATTTATAGCAAAATATCAGAGTTAATACATTAGGTCCCATAAGTTTTAAAAGTCATAAACATTCTTAATTAAACAAAAGCTTCATAATACCAAAAGATGACTTAAGTTTTTAAAGATAATAAAAGTTGCATAAACTTTAGATAAAACACAGAATCCGTCTTCATTGATATCCGCCACGGCTCCCGTCCAATCTTCATACCCTAGGACCTGAAATTACATGCTAAAAGTCAACACAAAGGTTGAGTGAAATCATAGGTTTATCAGTAAAAAGGGTGGACCACAAGATCGAAGTAATAGTAGACTTTAATCTCATTCAAAGGTTTCTAAAACATTTATTCTTGCACTAAGCTCGTGACACCGCAGCCTTTCACTAATTGTGCCCCAATCAGAAAATAGGATGCTTGCCAACACCCTAACATCTCTCAATGTTAAATGCACCCGATCAAACTAGTGACCCAAGTAAGGGTGGGGGTTGTTAGTCCCGATAGATCTATCCATAACACCAGCGCTCACTATAATAGCAATTAACGGTTCATGATAATAGGGACTTCACGGCAATAAGGTAACTTAGGCATTAATAATCAGGCAGTAATCTGGATAGCATACACTTTGAAAAACACTTGTGTCCAATAGTAAAACAAGCAATGTAATTCACCCCGTAGATTTTGTAAAACAATTGTAGAAAAGGGGGCTATGAACTCACCTTGAGTGAATGGAAATCAACAAGTATTCAAAATGGAAAAAATGCGTCACGAAGGAATCCGAAGGTAACCTAATCCAATATAGGTCGTATAAGTACTAAACACTTTGATTGATAACATTGAATGTAATCCTATAGATTATATCGTACTATCGTTCGGGCTATCATAATTAAAGAGGTCATGACATGACGTTCGAGGAGTTAGGACACTTTAAATCGTAAATCCAACAACTCGTCGAAACGCCATCCGAAGAGGCCTCATTATGAAACTCCCTAGTAATATAGTACTTTGATAACCACATAATATTCTATATAGCTTAATCACCAACTAATGGTTTTGGTAAAATTGTGTTTAACAAGTTAAAACGTTTATAATTACCGTTTTAGTAAAACTGGCGTAACTTTCGCGTTTTAAACCCGATTCTCGCGTTTCTTATGCCCATCTTTTCGTATCAAGACGAGTTATCATAAATTGACATTTTCGAATTTCGGACCTACTGGTGAACAGTAAAAATTACTGTTCACATCAGACCTTATATATATTTTTATCGATTTAATTGTCGTAAAACCCGTAAACGTCGTATTTTATTCGTTATAGCTCCGTTTTTAACGATTCTTTCGAGGACGTTCTCGTATTTGAAAGTTCTATATATTTATGAGGTTTACAAAAATATAACTTTCTGTCATGAATAGTAACTTTTATAAAAATAGTTTTATAAAAGTATTAATTGTCGTAAACTCTTTTTTTTTATATTTTTTTATATATATTTTTTATATCCTTCTTTTTTTTTTTTTTCTCTAAACTCGCGAAATTCATAACTCGTTCGTTATTAATTGAAAAATTGCGATTCTTATCATTTTGGAATCCTAAAAATGTGTATTATTTATTAAAAATATCAACACTTGCTGTTTAAAGTTTTTATAAAAATGTTTTTATAAAAATTCTTTTACGACTTCATTTATTAACGTATAACTCGTTTTTAACGTAACTTTTTCGTTATTAATCCGTTTAACAAGTTTATATACATTTTCGGAAGAGTCGTGAAATGAAATTATCTTATTTAAATTATAAATGGATATTGTTAAAATGTCGAATTTTGGACAGATGTTTATCCTAGTTTTGTTAAGTCTATATATATCTTTGTTTTCATATTTTTCCAAATTTTATATCCACCATATGTCTTTTATTTCATATATATTTATATATAATCCTTATATTAGCAAACCATACAACAATTATCATAGGTCCATATTAGCCTTATCTTGTCATAATTATTTCTTTAGCTTGAAACTTATTAATAAACCATTCTTAAATAAAAACCCTAATTATCCCATAATCATGTTTACACCAAAACAACATGATACGATATTTTATCATCATTTTTAGCATGATATGTGTATTATCACAACATATATAAAAGTAATCCATATGATCATTTCAAGTTTAAATTTCATTTTCATGATAAAATCCTAAATGGTGATTAAACTAAATAGAAATAACATATGCTTAAAAAAATGAAGATTATAAGAACATAAAGAGTTCAAGTAAACCTTATGAGGTATGATGATGATGATGAGCTAGTGCTAAACCCTTATTTAGCCACAAAACCAAAGCTTGCACAAATAATAACCCTTGTTTTCTTAACAAAACCCTAACTTCCTTTTTCTTAAGTAATACTTGGAAAAGCTTAGCCAATGCTTGGGATCACCTTAGAATACCTTATAATGGATGTGTATAGGAGTGTATGGGTTGTATAAAAATTTATATGGGTTTGTGTGGTGGTGTGCTTGATGTCGTGAGCTATATAGAGCAAAAGGGAGTGTTTGTGAATTTTTCTCTAAGTGTTTAAGAATGTATGAGTTATCCTTGCTAGTAATGCATGTATATAAGGTGTAGATCTAGTCAAGGGAACATGTTAAGGTCCTAGGGATGGGTCATGGTCTTAGGGATGGTCTTTAGTCAATTAGACAAGGTATGGTGTGGTATTAAAGAGGTATGGTGTGGTATTAAAGAGGTATGGTGTTCTTTTGACCAAATGGAAGAGTTTTTCTTATATCACTTGTATAACTTTGTATCCATGAAAAATAATATAATGATGGCTTGACATAAACTTTAATTTGTTTGGTGTCCGTTTACATTAATTATTGATTTTTGCTTACGCGATTTAACTTAACTATTAAAATTAAAAGCGAACGCGACGGGAAGAAAAATAAATAATTAGTAAAATAGATGACGTCGTAAAAGACCTGAAAATATGGAATGTTACAGATGTGGTGAACCCCACAGTTAAACTATGCCCGCAAGCAACTTTGTGAAAATTGTAATCAATAAGCAATGGTACGCATGTAGGCTTGAGTCGAGGTTCTCGGTCTCCATGACCAAGACGCCTTTTGTCCCCGTCACCCCAAGTAAATAATTTTCCAGATGAAACACCCGTACTAGACCGTGTAACAATTACCTCAACCACAGTACTTGTGTGCCATATGCCACAAGCGACAGCAATTGTCCTTAATCCTAATAGAGATTCTACCTCTCTCGAGGACAAAATGTTTTCCCAGTCTCCATGAACCAAAACACCACATGTGCCATCACCAAAAATAAAGAGTTGACATGTTGATGTTATCAAAGTGGTATGCTACGAACCACGGGTTACTGATGTAACTTTGAGTCCCTCAAGAGGATCACCAATTCTTTTAGGTATCCAGTGACTGACATTTGTACCATGCCTGAGCAGTCTGGCATTATGTGTACCATCTCCCCAAGTATAGAGTTCATGTGTGAAACTCGTCAGACTTTGGTCAACCCTTTCCAGATAATGACCAAGAATGTCTTCCTATTTTTTTTATTTCCTCATATTTCATATAATGCTATAATGTTTTTATCTAACACAACAATGCATCAAGGTACAATTGGAAAGTGAAATCAAAGCTGCATTGTATACAATACTGCCTTGTTGCTATGTGGGTAACCTATTCTAACAAATAATAGTGCATCCCAATGTATAAAACTACTGCATCACACTGTAGAAACCTGATGCATCATAATGTTTATTTCTAGAGCATCACACTCTTAAATCTAGTCATGAAAACAGAAACATGTAACGATTAATATTGTGATGCACCGGATAAAAAACTACATGATGTAGTACATTCAGACAATGTGATGCAATCGATATGACATTCTGCTGCATTAAAAGAAAACAAAGTGCCACTAGATATAATACTTTGATGGCCTAGATTAAAAGCTTATCCACCACAATGTAAACTTAGTGCATCAAATGTATAAAATCTCATTTAAGACAATTTATCATACATATTGTGCGAACCTTTACTAAAAAAATTTATATTTATTTATATAATATCTAACCACTTTATATATAACGTATTTAGATCAATAGTAACAGCAAAAAATGTTATATATATAAGTGCATCACACTTTTAGCAACAAGTTCATCACAAATTGTATAAACAACTGGTGCATCACAGTACAAAACTAGTGCATCACAGTACAAAATGTTATGTGCGTAAACTAACCTAGACTCATATGCCACACACAAGTCCCTAGTGCATCACTTTATTACACTAGTTCCATTAATAGCACACAAACACATATACAGTTTTTGACAAATAAAATGCTCTGCCTATAACCTAACCTAGACTCATACTTTACACACAAGTTCCTACTACATCACTTCATAAAACCAACTACATCAATAACACATAAACACACATGCATACACTTTGCGCCAACTAAAATGCTTTGTGCGTAAACTAACTCAAACTTCACACACAAGTCCCTACTGCATCACTTTATTACAGCAAATGCATTAATAGCACACAAATACACATATGCATTAATAGCACACAAACACACATATATAGTTTTTGACAACTAAAATGCTCCTGCGCATAAACAACCTAACTCAAACACAGACATAAGTTCTTACTGCATCAACTTCAATACAACAGCTACATTAAGCATTCAAAAACACACACAGACACTTTTTGGCATCAAACATATTTTGCCTAACCTAATTTAACCTCATATGTAACTAACATCTACCTATTGCGTCACTTTAATACAACAACTGCATTAATCATTCAAACATACACAAATTTGTTTTTCAGAAAATAAAACTCACTTAGCCTAACCTAATCTAACTTTATAACAATTAACATCTACATACTGCATCACTTCATACAACAACTGCATTAATCATTCAAACACACAAAAGAACTTTTCAAGCACATAAAACTCACTTAGCCTAAGCTAATGTAACCTTAAATTACACAAACAATAACCTACTATATCACTTTAATACAAAAACTTCATACAACACACAAAATATAACCTACTGTGTTACTTTTTAACATCTACTGCATTAGTATTTCAAGTGCATCACAAAAACAACCAAACAAAAAACACATATAAACAAGATTTCAGTAAATCAAAATTAACTATATCGATAAGTATTTGAACCTGGGTGACTCGATAATTAAAATAAGTATCAAATTCATGAATACACTCTCATGCTTAATAACCTGCAATTAAACAAACAAAGATAAAAACATGATTACATCATCAATTACAATATAAAATCATGATTACATCATTAATTACAGATTAAAATCATGATTACGTCATCAATTACATCAAGAAAAAATGGATCGAGAATGTGATACTCCGATCAAAAGCAAAATGAAGATGCGAGCACATTTCCGTATGCGAAACAGAGAAAAGATCAATGCAGTAACAAATTTATTGTTCAAAAATCAACTTACAAGGCGATGCACTTAGAAGATCTGATGAGATTACTAGGCGATGCACTCACATAATAAGAAGATCTGATGAGATTATGTAAATAGTTTAAGAGAGAGAGAGAGAGAGAAGGAGAAAGTATACATGAAAAAAGTGTGAAAAAGAACGACGTAGTTTGTAATGTCGGGTATTTTCTATTGCTACATATTTGCCCCTCAAGTTTTAATTATTTACAAAAATACCACCGCATTTTTAAATCTCATCATATTTAATCCAATGGCTAGGATTTCATCTTACCCTTTTTATTATAAATCTCTTTTTATTATAACTCTACCCTATATATATATATATATATATATATATATATATATATATATATATATATATATGTGTGTGTGTGTGATTTAGTTGATACGATGAACGTATCGTTGATTATACTTTTTGGCATAATAATCGAGCGACATAAATTATAGGTCGTGATCGTGTTCGTTGATTTTCTGTGGATTGTTTCGATTACTTGATCTTCAGCTTTTGATCAAGGTGAGTTCATAGCCTCGCTTTTAAGTGTTTTAAATGTTTTAAACCCGCGAGGGGGATACTTGCTTGTTTTATGAAAATGATAACGTAATATGTTTTTGAACTAACTAATGATTCCATTCACTATTGAGTATATGTCTTTTACTGTGTGACTGTTAGTTTCCTTGTTGATGGTGAACGCTAATGCATTAAATAGATCTATTGGGTTTGACAACCCTGTTCGAGGTTTGAATCAGTTGTGACTATCCTGTCAAACAAACATTTTGTAGTTAGTATTAGGAGAAGTGACATACTTCTCGGACATAATTTCGTCTTATGGGAATTAATGTGTTAAGTTTTGGTACATGGGCTCATTTAGTTAGAAATTAATATTTTCACAACTTGTCTTACGAGGAATGTTATATGTTTTGTTGAACCAAATATGCGTTCTAACTGTTATTTGTAAACTTTATGAATTCACTCAACGTTTTGTTGACATTTTTAAGCATGTATCTCAGGTTAGGTATTGTTGATGGCTTGGATGGGATGAAACGTGGATATCAAGGATGGTGTCTCGGTGAACTTGTGTCAATAAATGATAGAAATATTTTAGAAATGAAGTCGTAATGTGACTTGTAGAAACAAATTTTCTATGATAGCTTTGGGACCTTTGTACTCTGATTCTTTTCAAACGAAATAAAAAAATTATTTAACAAACATCTCTTTTATAGTTGTTTGTTATGACTTGTGTGATTGTATCGTGAAGTAGCACCCCAAATGTTGTATTCCGCAATGTATCGTATTTTGGGGGAGTTACAGAGTGGTATCAGAGCACTGGTTATAGCGAACTAGGTTTTTTTTCAACGCCTAGACTATAACTGTTTTCGAAAAGTTTTATGAGTCGTTCACCGTTGTCCGATATCCGCGCGCGCATCGTTCCCGATCCTTAGAAGCCTTATGTGGTATATTTGATTGCATATTATGTGCGTAACAAGTGGTTGACACTTGGTACAAGTAATAATTATATATATGAATATAGATATATATACGGCATCCGTTCTATGGTATACGATTATATATATCTTGATATTCGCTTCTTGCGAAGAGTTTAATTTCTTTAAACATTTTGATGCGATATGATAAAATTATTTTGATACGTGATGAAAACATCATTGTTATACGATTATCTTCGAAAATTTTTTGTGACTTTACTTTTCATCTTTTGGTGATGTTGATTCGTCGTAGTTTGTCGATCCCATTGGGTGACTTATTGTTCGACTCCGAGTTCGAATATTTTCCCATTGCTTTTAAATCGCATATGTTGTTTCGTAACCTATTGTTTTGAAATTTTTCAGTTGATGGGAGTGTGACTTTTATATGTCATCCCATGAACCCTCATTGTTTTGGAAAACAACTATTAACTTATTCTCGCGTAACGTGCCATTTGGAAATGTTTATCTTTGGAGCTTTTGAATAAAAGTTGGTGTGTTGTGCTTTGATTCTTTTGTATCAACATCTACTTAGTAAGTCTTAAAGTGTTTGGTTCTGGAAACCCATGAGTTGTGGTGTTCGAAAGAGTGTTAAGTCATTGGGTATGGCTTTATATTGGCATTTGGAGAAATTAAAATGGCGTTTGGTTGGATTTTGAAATGAATTTTACGGCAGTTTGTAACCAGCAGGTTGTGGGGTTGATGGTGAATTATTTTTGGTCATAAGGCACCTAGGAAATCCAATATAGATGTGGGCATATGTCTTAAGTGTATGTGGTTCTTTAGATAGAATTTTAACTCTTCTGGATGAGTGAGATATCGTTGTTTTTCTAAAACTAGTCAAATCTGGTATGCCAATGGGAAAAGGAGTATAACTCCATATTTTTTAGTAAATTTTCAATAGAAAATTTAGGTATCTGTAGAATACTTTTAGGGCTATCACCTCCAATTGGTTTCATATCAAAATCATCAATAAATTTCAAATTACGCTCATTTTCATAAACTACAAAAATTTGTCAAAATTTATTTGGGGACTGCTTTGGGATAGCAGCTTGTTGGATATATTTCAAAATATTTTTGGTTTATTAAAACCTGAGAAATTATACTAGGAAGTAGAGAAACCTCTTAAGTACATGTAGGAATTCGGATGGAGTCATATCGACGTTTGACGAACGAGATATCACCGAAATGGAAAAACTAGTCAAAAATTGAGACCAGAATTTGAATGAGTAATAAGTTCAAAAACTTATATAGCAACACCTAAACCGCGTACGAGAAAGAAAAATAAATAATTAGTAAAATAGATGACGTCGTAAAAGACCTGAAAATACGGAATGTTACAAGTATCTAGTACTTTTATAAATTTTCTAAAATAAATTAGAATTAAGTTTAGTATTTTTAATTTCATTTTTAGTATTATTTAGTTTAAAAAAATAGTTTTAAATAGTTTAAAAAGTCAAAAAAAAATTTTTCGTGTTTTAAAAATTTATTTAATACATTTAGCTTAAGAAATTTGCATATTGAAATTTTAGAGTCTTATTTTGTCATTTTTAGTTAATTAAGTTAGTTTATTTAGTTTTAATTAGTTTTTAATTACTTTTAAATGTCGTTCGGTTTTTAAATTGTTTTAATTTTTAGTTTAGCGTGCCTTTATATGCTTTCCCTTTGCGTTATTAGGTTTAGAATCCAAAAACCAAAATTTTGAATATTCAAGCACGTGATCACTAACCGAAACAAGGTTTTCAAATTCACACTTCGTTGGGATACGACATCCGGGAGATAAGAATATTGTTTGTCCTCAAGCAATTTTTATATCAAACAGGATACTCTCTATACTATTACTAATTTGAGATATTTAAGATATATAATATATTTTATATAGACTATCTTGATCGAACCAACGCCGTATTGAGAAACCTGTAAAAAGTATCTAAATACGGGCCAGTCTGTTGAATACGCCGTATCATGTGCATGAATACGCCGTATTGACAGAACTGACAATAATGTTTTTGAAGTGCATAAAAAGTAAAGACTGATAACGTCCAGATAATCAATACGTCGTATGGTATGGAGCGGATACGCCGTATTGATGTCTGGGAAGGCAGACTCGATAAAAAATTAAATAACATTCCGGGTTATCTCCCGGGAAGCACTTTTGTTTACAGCTAAGTCTTTAAGTTAGACTTTTCTTCAGCTTCTCTTCTCATTCCATGCGTGTAATCTTCCATCCGTCGTCCTTTTTCTGAAAAATTTCTTGGTAGATCTTCGATATACTATCTTCGTTTCTTTCCCAAATATCATATTCACATCTCCTTATAGCTAAGTATTCTTCATTAGGTCCTAGTGAATACTTTATAGCTTCAAACTTCTCGGTTTTGCAAATCTTTTTGTGAGGTCGCTTATCATCTTTATCGTTGTCTTTACGCTTCATTTGCCCTTGTACATTCTCTTTTCCAATATCGCGTACATCATAGGCTTTGAAGAATGAATTAGTAATAGTGTTGGGCGAGTTTTTATATTTAGATTCCTTTCATTCATTATTACACGAAATACTGTTATCCACATATCTTTTATTCCAATTTTCATTCATCCATGAATGAAATATCACCTTTTGAGTTCTTCGGTCCACTTTCTTATGGCTCTTGAATGACGTGTTTACGTTAGATAAGAAATCAAGTGGATCAATCCCCCAGTTCTCTCCTTCGTCCAACATTTCATCTTCCCTATCGTATGATTCGGGATAGAATCTACAAAATAATTTCTCAACAAGTTCCTCCCAAGTGGTGATTTTTCCATCTCCCTCACTAATCCACCATTCTTTAGCATTATCGGCCAACGAGAGATGAAAGACTCTCATTCGTAGTTGATGGGAATCTACGCCAGGAACGTAGATCAAATCAACCATTTTAAGTACCTTAGCAATGTGATCCACTACGTCTTCATTATATGTTCCGTGATATATGTTCTTTCATAATTCCACTAAAAATTCCTTGTTGAGTTCAATGTTTATGTCGTTACTGGTGATAGAAAGATTTGATTTAGTTGGAGCTTTTTCCATGTTATCATATAGAATTGGTTCACCCATGACTTCTTGTAGTTCCTTCTTCAATCAACTAGCTCTGATAAGTTCTTCCAGTAACAAGGGTAAAAATATCAGCAGGATTTGCTCTGAAGAAAGATAGAAATTTTTTTAGCACGAAAATCAAATACGAAAACCAAGATCCTGATTCTGTTCCAGATGATCGATACGCCGTATTCAATAGAAGTGAATACGCCGTATCCGATGGAAGTAGATACGTCGTATCGAGTTTTCGACCAGAACAGTGTATTAAATACGCAAACAATAAAACACACAAATATACAAGCAAACAATTAAACTAACAAATATACAAAATATACAGAATATACACTAATCTAATTAACACTACTCCTAAGGGTTAGATCTAATCTAAAAACCAAAATATAAAATAAAAATCAGGATTAACTTTCACTCCTCGACAGCGGCGCCAAAAACTTGATGTGTCGTTGTGTGGTATATATTTTTATGATTCAAGTTTTAAATTTATATTTTGTCGACTTAACCAAAAACAACACTTTAACGGGCAGTGTACCCGGTCGGTGGTAGATTCATGGTAAGTAGGGTGTCGAACACTTGAAGCGAGGTTAAATCTCTCAATTTATTTATATTTTGGTTATCTAATCTATGTTAATTCTAATCTAAGTCAAACCTATGCTAATCCTATGTTAGTTCTAATCCTAATTCTAAAAGGAAAAAGGGGGGGGTTTCAGCCTCAGAGACTAACACGGGTTTGGTTGGTGACTACAATCAATTCAAGACACTTTAACCCACGCAAGCTAATTAACAGAAGATAAAAGAGCGGTCGAGCCTTATTATAGAAAAATGTATTAACCATTATTAATCTGATTAGAACGTTGGTTTGTTTATTAAGTGCAATGATTTCTTCTCTCGAGGTGGCATATCATTCTTAAGACTTAGGCGAGACTTCTTCCTAAGACCTAGACACATTAATTCTGTCATAATTAAAGCATCCGCATAAAGCATCCTTATTTGCTGATTATAATCTATCTTAGGGATTAAAGCAATGGTGATCTTGTTAAACCCTAACTTATGGAGACTTTACCCACTTACTACTTAATGGCAATTTATACACTAGTAGTCCACTAACCAAATCTTTACCAATTAATTAAGAACGTACTCGTTGATCCCAAAGGTCACCTGCCGGTCCAACTAAGCTCACTAATCTAAAGGCAAAGGTAGGTCGTTATTTGTGATCCTATTGGTCTAGATGTATAAATCACTATATGGAGAGCTATCCCAGACTCTAGATTACTTGGTCTGTATCACTAGATCCAGTTGATAATAGGTCGCTTACAAATGCTCGTTAAAACAAGTATAAATTGATAAACATAAACAAGCATTCAACGATAAATCAAGAAATCGAGATAAACAAAACCAAACATTCAAATCTTCATAATAATGACTAATACCCAAAGGTATTAGCTTTCAAGCGTCATAATAAATACAAGAGCAATTATTTAGCCAAGGTAAACTAACCGAGTTAACGAATGATACAAAAAACTGAACGATTACTAAAGTATATGGAATTACACGTTGTCTTCTATAGATTGGAATGCGTTGCAAGACCTCTTCTGCTCTTATTCTCCTCTGAAAATTGACTTTTATGGTTTAGGTATCAAGAATATGATTTAGCACACTTAAAACTCGTTTTTGAGTTTTCTATTTATACTGTCTGGAAGTCGGTTCGATACGGCATATCCAAGGAATTGGATACGGCGTATTGGGGTTTTCTTGGAGTAGGTACCACGTTTGATCTCTTCCAGAATATTCACATACTATATTTTCAATACGACGTATTGACTTCTTCTGGATACGGCGTATTGATCTTATTTCCTTCTTTTGTCTTTGGTGAGTGCAGGCACAGATACGTCGTATCTTCCTTGATGGATACAGCGTATTGGTAGTCAGAATCAACAATCTTCAAAATAGCTTCATTTAAGCTCCAAAATGCGCGCCTTTTGCTAAATTTCACCAAGTACTCCATAGTTACTGTAATTCTCAAATATAAATGATTAAGTAACAATTTTTCGCAATAATTATACAAAATGGGTTAATAACATATGATAAATGATGCTATAAAATAGAAGTTATTTGATGTCATCAAATATCCCCCCACTT